>BMAV01026283.1:255135-272734 GCA_019973955.1 Trichonephila inaurata madagascariensis | reverse complement strand
ACACACCGTCGAGCCAAAACATTAAGAACACCTCCACATTTTTCAATGAACTTGTCTGGGTGACGGGGAAGCCGTGTGATTATGAGAGAATGGTATTTAACTGCTGCCGGAGAATGTAAACTATCATTTTTGCATTTATTTTTGCGAGTGAGGGGAAAGATGGTTGTTCTAAGCGAATTTGAAAGAGGGCATATTGTAATGGCTCAAAGACTCGGAACGAGTGTCTCCAAAACAGCATGACTGGTACCTTGTTTGTGTTCTGCTGTTTTTAGTGTTTGTGCAAAGTAGATCAATAATGGTGAAACCAGAGGTAGACACTAACTTCTAAAAATTTACAAATCATCAAAAAAAAAGAAGAAGAGGACGAAAATTGTCCCGCTTTGTAACGCAAAATCGACGCCAAACAGAGGGTCAGTTGACAGCCCAATACAACGCAAGTCCAAGTACGAATGTTTTGGAACACACTGCTCAGTGGACACTGTTAGATATGGGACTGCAGAGCAGACGTCCCACTCGTGGGCCTCTGGTGGCCAAGCATCATTGCCAACTACGCTTAGAGTGGGCTCAGAAACTTAAAGACTTGACTATAAATAAGTAGAAAAGAGTTTCCTGATAGAATGAATCACTATTTCTCATTCATCACATCGATGGTTGTCAGGATAAGCCGTCTTCCACATTCGAGCATTTGCTCCCTCCTTGTACACAAACTGGTGATTGAGCTATTAAGCTTTGAAGAACGTTCTCATGGGTGACTCTGGGACCCTTAGTTCGGGTAGAATTAATCATGAAAGTTGTAGACTATCTGAGCATAGTTGCAGGTCAGCTGCATCCTTATATGGCGTTTATTTCCCCAAATGTAAATGGATCTTCCAGCAGAGCAGCGTCCCATGTCTAAAGGCTAGAATTGTGTTGAAAGGGTTCGAGGAGCATAAAGATGAGTTCAATATCTCAGCCACCTAACTCAGCGGATCTTAATCTGAAAGGACACCTTTGGGTTTTCATAGAAAGACAGCCCAGAGATCAAATATCTTCATGTTGGAATATCTCAACTTTACGCGTCCACTGATTAGACAACTGGTACAACCTGTCTCCATCCATCTACGAAGAACTTGTGGTATCTATGCCAAGGCGAGTTGCAGCTGTTTTGTAGGCAAAAAGTGGTGCATCGTGTCTTTGAGAGTAGGCATTCATAGTATTTAGGCTCTTTGGTATGCACACACACACACACACACACATATATATATATATATACATATACTGGTCAATGAATTAGAAATCTTTGATATTTGTATTTGAGTGCATGGTAGGGATAAAGTATGCAAATTTTTTTGTATGACGTAGGTTACACGGGGTTAGAATGCTAGAATAACTAAAGGTAAAACTACTTTTTACGATGAATGAAGTAAAATGGGAAAAACGACATATCTTTCCCTCTTTGAAAAAGGGCTTATTGTTTGTCCCCGTTTATCTGGGGCCTTGATTTTGAAGACTGCAAAACTCACAGGGTTCTCAAAAATAGCCATATCAAAGGCTTTCAAAAGTTGATATCAGAACAAACTGTCTTTCTCTAGAAGATATAACTTTCTCTAGAACATAGTTTTCCAAGAACGCGACCGGCGTCGTCTCCGACGATTTGTACGGCAAAACAGGTACTCTACTGTGCTTCAACTGATATAAATCGTTGAAAAAGGCTCTTTCTAATATATTTCAGCTCAAACCATGCGCAGAAAATTGCAGAGGATGTGAATGCATAGTCGGGTGCCAGTGAGAAAACCACTTATTTCTTCCCCAAATGCAAAAATTCATTTGCAGTGATGTCGAGAAAGAAGACACTGAACATCCTTAGAAATGAGTAATATAGTCGAATGAATCACGCTACACCTTATTTTGCAGTAATGATAACCGTCGAATTTGTCGAGAACCCCACTTAGCCCAAATCCATCTTGCTTTACTCGCCTTGTTTAAGGGTCTGGTTGGAATACCATGATATGGTACGTTCTGCTAGCATGGGAGTGGTGTCCTGGTATTCTTCTAGAGTAAACAAAGAGCCATGAGATAGCTAGATATACTGAAATATCAAACGCACCCTGCAATGTTGCATTTTTACCCTGACGGTGATGGATACTTCAAGGACGATAATGCAACTATACATCGTGCCAGAATAGTTCAAAATTAATTTGCTAAACATCAATCTGTCTTCCAAAACTTTCCTGGCCATTGCATAACCCTGATCTTAACCCCACAGAAAATGTGTGGGATATTGTGGAAAGACGAACTCGACTGCACTCTCCTCTTCCATCTAATTTACACGATCTAAAAGGCTGCAGAGCCTATGCATGGTATTCTCTGTACGTACATGCACACCAGAAACATGTAGATTTGGTGCCCAAACGAACCAGAGCAGTTATTCGTGCAAAAGGTGGTCTAATAAAATATTGATCTTGAGTTTATAATTCATTGACCAGGTTGTGGATATATATGAGACGAATTCACGGAAATTAAGACATTTTACTGGGACAATATTTTATCTGGTTGCAGTCGTTGAAAGGATGAGACTTCCTGGTATTTGAGCTGCACATTTATTGATTTTTAAAAAAATAAAGCGATAATGCAAAAAGTAGAACACAAACACGCGCAATTATAGGACAGTTCACAAAATCGTTCTTCCTTCACTCCGGAGATCTCAGGTTTTATAACTTTCTCAAAAGGAAACTTTTAGAATCATATTATTTCGTTTAATAACTTCTTTGATTGGTCAGAATACGCGGATGAAGCAATATAGTATCATTTTGTTTTTGAAAAATGCAAACGTAGCATTTTTTTAGGAGATAGTTAGGGTTAAGAGTATATTTTCTGCTAGGTGGGAAAAGAATTAATTATCACTTGAAGATCTTGGAGGACTCAAGACCAGGATGAATCAAATAAAACCCCACCATAGAAAATTTCAGTGGTATATATATATTATACACACACACTGGTGTTCAAAATTAAATTTAAAATAATTCTGCTTAATGATTTGTTTCAAAATACTAAGAATTGTATTTAAATTTCTATTTTTCAGTTATCTTCCTAAGACATGCATAATTTTTTTAATACCAATCCAACCAAACATTTTCGAAAAATTGGAAGTTATTACTTTTCCAGAGCCATATTTACAACTAAATTTCAAAATAATGGTAGCTTCTGGCAAACAGAGGGAAAAAATCCAACCAAATGTAAATTTCACAAAATGGTAATGAGATAGAATATTTCACAAAAGATTGACAATGACAGTCCATGGACAATAGAATAAGAAGCAGAAGCTCTTTTTGCAAGAATGTTTCGTAGAAGTTGCTCTAAATATGTATGGTGTAAAAAGAAAAATTAAGAAAATGAATATAGCATTGGCGTCTTCACTAGGCTTGTTATCTTGAATGGTAGTATATAATTAGTCGTAGAGAGAGTGTATTTCTTTAGATTATGTAGATGTTCTTCTTAGTTATGCATTTTTATCTCAATCCCACTTTTTCTAAGAAATCTTCTGATATTTTTTGAAAACAAAAGGTGTCAAATTTAAATAATTTAGTTTTTCTCCGTTCCAACATATTTTATTTTTCTAGTATAGATTTAGAAATACGTAAAAAGGACTCATTAAATCGACATTTGTGGAAAAAAATATTTTCCAACGGAATTGTCGGAATACTTGTTTTATAGGTATTTAAAGGAAATTTTTCATCCCAAGATTAGAGATTATAAATGTGTGAAAATTCCATTTCAATTAATTTAATATTTGGCAATACATTGAGACAGAAAACAGTAGTGGAAACTCCGAGAAAAAAATCAAAATATTTTATCTTATTACTTTTAGAAAAATTACTTAGAATTTTTAGTTTCATTTTTTTAAAGATGTAAAAAAACTGATTTATTTTTTTAAAAAATACGCTGTTTAATACTAGCTAAGCAATAATTATACAACAACTTCATTAAAAATTAACCAAAATTTAAATCAAACGACATAAATTGTAAGACTTATTACTCTTCTTTTCAAGTTATTTTTCGAATTAATTATATGTGATTTAACTCAATTTTTACTCGAAAATGTTGAAGTATAAGTACTATAAGTTACTTTAATTTGCATCAAATTGAATAACAACTAAAAATAAAAATAAATAGTAACTCAAACAAATTTCACTTACCCATAAATCGTCCAGCCTCATTTCATACCAAACAAACAAACAAAAAATTCAGAATTTCAATTTACAATTTTCAGTAAGCGTTTTGCATGCCGACTTCTCTCTCTCGCTGTCTATGAACAAACCTCACCGATAAAATCTTTTCCAACAGTCATTATTTTTCGGCAAAAACACCACTTTCTGCAATTCTATAACTCTATATTTGTTTCTAAAAATAATGAAACCGTAGAATAATGAAAAAGTAAATAACTTTCACGGTTCAGATGACCACTCTTTAATTAGCAAAATTACACCTTTCACGTAAATCACTTTCATCCGCGGATGCTTTTTGAAGAATTTAATTTGTTTACGGACGGCGTATTCTTTTCCGAGATTGAAAGCGTACATATAAACATATGCTCCTAATATGCAATTTTTACTCTTTTATTGTCACGATTAAATAATAAAATAACAATCTAGGGCGTTTTAGCCGTTTGTGATGTAAGTATTTTGTGAAGGAACTTAGACGTGTAATCAATTGAAGCCCCTAAGCTATAATTGTTTGCTCAAAAATACTAAATTATCTTCCTTTAGTAAAAATTAATCTCCAAGGGCAACGCAATCTTTTTTGGCAAAGTTTTGAAACACAAATTCTCGAAAAACCTTTTAGTGCTGTTCGGAGATAAGTTTTCTAAAATGCCATGCTGTTGTTAATTTTATGCTATTCTGTGTGTGTAGATGTGTTTACGAAAAACACCAATATATGACAATTTAAATGTATTAAAACGAAGTATTTTAAGTAAAATTTGATGAAAATTATCCCGAATTTCAAAACAATGTGCACAGAATTAAAAAAAGCCATATATTTAAATTATTTATTTACGCAACATATTTAACACAGTTATAAGGGCAATGAACTAAAATCTGAAATATATTCAAATTTACCAAAAAGTTATGAATTATTGCCCTTTTTCTTAAAGAAAATTTCATAAAATGCATGGTGTTCGTAATAATAAGCTGCTGAAAAAAAAAAAAAAAAAAAAAAAAAAATTTAAATAAAAAAAAAAAATTTATTTTATTTAAAATAAAAAAAAAAAAAAAAAAAAAAAAAAAAACTATTGATGTTAAAGCTAAAAATTTAATTTATTGCCTTTATCACATACTTTAAATAACATGCATACAAAATATTAAAGAAATACATTCATAAATGTTTGAGATATCAGGTTTTAAGAAACATAACTTTGACAAAAAAATACGATCTTCATAAAAGTTTTGATTTTATTTTACTAAAGAAATGCTAAAATTCAGATGATTAAAATTCACCACTTCTATAGCGTAGACCTTCCTCTTTCTTTCTAGCTGTGATAGATTTTTTTCCCTACACATAAAGGCATGGATAAAAAATTTTTTAAATTTCAGTCAAACATATTGATTAGAAACGTAGACAGATACCTTATTGTACGAGCATTTCAAAACGTACTAGATTAAGCTAATAAAAACAATGATTCAGTTAAGGCTGTTTTCGGCAAAAGTACGAGATTCTGAACTAAACGCTGAGCACATTTTCAGACAGAAAAATGCCTCAATTTTCATCAAAATTTGCAACATTATAACTCATACATCTGTTAACAGTATAGCGTTTCTAAAATTTTAAAATATTCCGCGAATATTATTTTTTTTTATTTTAACACGTGAAAGGACAGCTCATTTAACATTACGGTATAGGAGAAAAAACGCGAAACACATTTTATGCCAGAAAAAATGGTTCAACTCGATCAAAAATCTAAAGTATGATAAAATATATTGTTCTCTAAGGGATAGTGAAGCCAGAGAGAGAGGATGTAATACTAATTTTTCATTTTTTTTCATATCTGAAAAACTGTACCTAATTCGGGTCCTATTCTTTAACATTAACCGAAGACAGCCTTAAAAAATTTCGTACGATGGCAGTAAGCTATTTGTATATATTGTGTTCTTATGTAAAATTTGGTAAGTCCTTGTCGGTTGACCAAGTTTCAAGAAGATCGTGTACAAAACACAGTTATAAATGCAGACTTTTTAAATTAAAATTGTTTCTATAAGAGCAAAATAAGTATTTAAGTAATCAGTAAATGCACTTCAGTACATCTTTGTCGTATTATAAAATTCCAAATTTAAGAATTTTTAATAACTCAATATCTGTAAAAAATATAAGATTTTCTTAACTCTTTCTCTACTGAAATAGTAAAGTAACATTTTTTAAGGCTGCCCTCGCCACAAATGTACGAGAGCCCAAACTAAAAGCGAAACATATTTTCTGAAGGAAAATATGTCAACTTTCCTGAAAATTTGCAACATTGTAATTCATATATTTGCTTATAATATTACACTTTTAAAATTGCAAAATATCCGATGACTAATTACTTTTTTATTTTAACGGGTAAAGGAATAACTCAT
Organism: Trichonephila inaurata madagascariensis; assembly: GCA_019973955.1. Lineage (NCBI taxonomy): Eukaryota > Metazoa > Arthropoda > Arachnida > Araneae > Nephilidae > Trichonephila > Trichonephila inaurata. The sequence continues at coordinate 266,147 of BMAV01026283.1, read as the reverse complement.
TTAGCAAGACGATACAGGAGAAAAATTGCAAAAAAATTTTAAAAAAAAAAAAAAAAAAAAAGGAATCCACTCAGATAAAAATGAGAAGTACAATAAAATATGATGGTCTCTAAGAATTTAGTGCAGCCAGAATATAATATTAATGTATTAAAATTCTTTACTATCCGAAAAATATTCCAAATTTGGGTCCTATTCTTTAACATTAAGCACAGTCAGGCTTAATAACTGAATAGCAGCCTTTATAATAAATAAAGAGAAAAGCAAATTAAGCGTAGAAAGATTAAATATTATCTTCCACACAGAATACTGTAATTGAATGATCAAGTAAATTAAATTCAACAGTAAAGAAAAGTAAAGAGAAATGTTATATCTTAGTACAGCTTAAAAATCTTACCTTTCATCCACGTAAGTACACTGTAAGAAAGTCTCAAAAGAAGTTGACCATGCGCTTTTCTCGTTTTGTGAACCATTATTCTATGTTAACATCGCGTGAACTGTAGGAGCGGAGCGTGTGTGCTCAGATTAGCAATTTTATTGTTGCACGCAACACAGCATACTGGTGAAGATATTTGCTATTTACCTCACTTATTCTTTGTATTTTCATTACGAAATAATCTCATTATGAAAATAATGAAAGAAAAATAACAGTGTTTCGGTTTCCTTAGAAACTATAGCTCTGTTACTGTGTGCAAATTGACACAAGTGGGAAAATTGTAGCTGTTTTTTTATATGAAAAAGATAAAGCGAAGCTGTTGTATGGTATTAAATGTCAAAGAGAAAAAATAAAATAGCTGTAACAAAAAAAAGCTTTTGATCTTTTACAAAATAGATCCTTTAATTTAGAACACAGAACTTTCATATTTTTTTTCATTTTCATTTTTACTCTATTTCAAATCATAGAACTGTCAGTTTTGTTCTAAATATGATTATTAACCCTTCAAGGCTACCATTTTCATTTTTTTTTTGAAAATCACTCAGCATTTATTATTCTGTAACAAATATCACGTAATTCAAGCAACAAAATAATCTGCTAATTGCTTGGAATAGTAGCTAAATATTGTGAAACGCATATGCTGTAAAAATGCAATATCTAAAATGAAATCTATTTCGAAGCAAAGATGGGTCTAGTGATGATGGTCGAAGATGGGTACATATGAGTAATTTTTAAGACTCTTGTAGCTATTTAGCTATTAAGTGCAGGGAGATTTTATGAGAACAGATGGAAAACACAATATTTCCAAAAGGAAAATATACTTAGCATTATTATTGGAATAACAATTTACGAAACAAATGATTACCCTAGCATAAATTGAAACCTCCTGATATTTCATTCGAAATGAGAAATAAAGAAAAAAACCATCCACCTTTTTATGAAGCAACACTTGACACTACAAAATTTCAAATGAATATTTTTAGAACTGAAGAATATGATGATGCATCATATTCTTCATATTCAGAGAAATGTTTCTTAATATGTTCTTTTTAAGCTCCAAAATTATTTTGGATACATCCAGATATATTTTATATTTTTCACGGTTTTATAAATAATCCTTACCATTGAGATCAAGGTTGTCATATAGTTACTCCACATTATTTCGAGAGAGAATAAGTTCTAAATTATGTATAGTAACTAGCCGATACCCGTTCATTCCACTAGGTATTTCATGAGATGTTGTATGACTATATACCGGTTTTTTTAAGTTACTGATATATAATTCCTAGCGTTAAGATTTTCGATTGTATTGTAAAATATTCTTATTGCTCTTACCTCTTGATTTTAAAAGGACAGGGAATCTGAATTTATAAAACTAAACTAGAATTATATATTACGATCCCATAATTCTTTCCTCAAGGTCAATTTCCTCAAAACTCATGTTTAGGGAATCTTAACTCAACAAAATAAACATACTAGCCAAATTTCAAGCTCTTAGCTCAAGCAGTTCAAAAACGGAAATTTCATCTATACAGCCTCTTAATCCTCTCTTAGAAGTCGATTTCCACAAAATCCGTTCTTAGAATATCTCTACTCAACAAAATAAACATGCTTACCAAATTTCAAGTCTCTGTAGGTCTAATAGTTTCGGCGATCTCGCGATGAATGAGTGAGAGAGTCGCTCTTTTCTCTTATATTTTCAGCGAAATAAGTTTAACACGAAAACGCTTAAGACGAAATATAGGTTAACAAGAAATAATACAACGATCCCGACAAGCTGCTATGTATGATCATACATTTTTACTTTTAACACGAAACGAAAATCGCTTAACGCGAAAAGATTTTCCTTCTGGGAGGTGTGAAACGAATTGGAGGTGGTTTCACATGTTTGGGGGAAAGAAAACTAACTTTGCTTTGAAATACCCTTGGAAATGCCTGTGACACGAGTCAATTTTGTTTATCTAAGCTACTTTTACTCACCATCTACAAACACCACACAAAAACATCTCTTCTCTCCTCACTTGGCTTTGGAATTCGGTAACGAATACATCGCAGCGTGAGTAAAAATCAGTGAGTTTGGTTCTCCTTTATTATTTTTTTTTCTATTTTAGAAGAATTTTTTTAAGAGCACAATGGCAAAGAGTTTAGAGGGAAAGAAAATTTCTATTTCGCTTAAAATAAAGATGGAGCTTGTTAATAATGTTGATCAAAAACAGAAGAAAACCGAAATCTGTAAAGATTTTGGAATTGCTAAATTTTGTATTAAATTTCATTAAGTTCTTGTGAATGTTTTTGTTTTAGAGATTTTTATTAAATACATACATATATACATATCTATGTAAATAAAATGTTTTCTAATAAACCTAATTTTGATAATTTTTTTTTTACACGAAAAAAATATTTCCGGTTAAACGATTTCATGTTAAACGGTTTTAACTGTATATAGATAGATAGATACATTGTTCTTCAAAGAATATCAAACAGCACAGAAATGAAATGTACATCGAGTGTAATTTTAAAAATTTTAACGTGAATGATTTTCTTATGGTATAATTTTTTTTTTCTTCTTTATGTTGCACATACACCATATATATCTCATCAAACATTAGTGCCGCGTTTTTCTAAAAATAAAATCTAACCAAAAATTAAGTTCCAGCATTGTTTTTGCAATGTGTTCGTAATGTAAGATACACCTCAAAAAATAAGTTCAAAGAAAACTTTTTAGCCATATACACGTTTGACTTTTTCTGGTGTGATAAACGACTCATGTATTACGAGTACATCGTAAAATAATAATGTAAATACATATTGTTAAATCAACCGAAAGATATTCAAAGAAATATCATAAAAATTATCCAGTGATCCGATCTTATTATCCAGTGTTGGATGTAAATGAAGAAGAATTATTTAACTATTTTCCCAGCAAATAATTAGCTTTGAATTATACACATTCAAAACATACACTATTCAAAAACCTTAAGGATGGAAATTGCATAAAGGAAATTACGCAAAACTTTCTGCTGATAATAAACATAAACAAAACATCTGTGATAAAATGTAGCAAAAAAACAGAGGAAAACTATACATGCAAATCAACGTTCATAACATCTATCTCCCACTCCCCTCCCCCTCACCAAAAAAAAAAGAAAAAGAGAGACAGACAGTCAGAAACCATGATAAAACATATAAGCTTCTTTTTTTCATTGCCTCAATTGTAACATGCAATTGCTGAAATTTTGTGTTAAGAAAAGGTGTGATTTAAAAATACCACAACAATGTGATTTACCATAATCCAAGGTTTGGTGAATTTTCGAGAGAATTGAATTTGAACAAACAAAAAAAATTGTGCACTGGTTTCTGTTGGAGTGTCAACAAGTATTATTTCAATGCTGTGATATCAATTCCAGGAAATAAGTAATGTTAGACATCAAGCAGGGAAAAGGTTGCCCACGAGCTACCAAATATCGTCGTGACAAAACAGGCAGTACTGCTGTTCAGCTTTAAAGACAATTGCTTTTGATAACAGGAAGTCAAACAATTCAAAATATGTTTTATCAGAGTGGTCTCTATGCAAGCAAGCGAATGGTGTGTATTCCATTGACCTCAAGACACCATCCGGCCAGAAGGTTGGCTGCTTAATATTGTATTTGGATACATGGCAGTTGACGTTTGGCGCGTTTCCTGACGAGTCCCGATTCGGTTTGGAGTATGACATATGGTGTTTTTAGGTATAGAGGGAAACAGGCTCTAGAAATAACCCCACGTTCACTGTTGGAAGATCATAATACAAAGATGGGTTGATGGTAAGGGCTAATATCAATGTAGGTGGACTTACAGGCCTACTTATTATTCGGAAAGGCAATTTTTTAACGCCCCGGAGGATGTCTGTGTTTGGTGGTTCGAGCAAAGATCAACCATAGTAACTTTAACACAATTTTATTACTACTGTTGCTTAATCAACCAACACAATTAACGAGAGGGAGAATGCACTCAATATTAAACCCGGAAGAGCAATCGCAAAGGATTAATTCAACTAACATATAAATAAAAGTACTTATCTGAATACTGGAGCATGCTCGACTTCTACGTTTGAATTGTCTTTAGATATCTTGCTTAACTATACGACCTCCGGTCCAAATCGTATTCCCTATTCAATCTCAACTTTCAACTATCAACTATCATTGTCTACTCTAATGCCAATGTTTAAGTAGAAGTACTCATCTGCCTAAATCTCGTCTTCTTCACCGAGAAAGTTTTTCAACTGAACTCACAGTTAAAAAGAATAATTTTACCCAAGAGGATTAGTGGAAGATTCGCGAATAAACCGGTTACAATTTGACTATCCAAAAGTATGCAGATGAAATACTGAAACCTCATATCGTACCCTACATTGGATCCAATGGTGATTATTTTCTTTTAATGCATGATAATTACATATCTCATTCAACTCGACTCTTCGAGAGCAGGCTTAAAACTGAAACATGCAGTGTATGAAGTAGTAAGCATGCTCTCCTGACCCTTCTTCCGTTAACTCGTACGGATGTCCTGACACCTAATCAAATCGCCATTCTACCTTCTATGCTAGACAGACTGCAATCTGCATTGATTTGTCAACACGATGGTGGTATTATCCTTCATTTTGATACTACGAATCTCCATGCTGCAGTCTTCTCTCGTCAAAAAACTATGGGGTTTGATTGTGAGGTTTTACCCTACTCTCTTAATTTAACACCAACTGACATATTCAACTGTTTCCTGTGTTGACTAATTGTTTCAGCCGAAGATTGTTTGATTCTGATAATGTATAAACAACCATTTGAGACTTTTTTTTTTACTAAACCTTTATGAACGTGAGATTCAACTTCTGCCAGAAAGTTTCAAAATACCTTGGATGATCGAATGATTATTAAAGTTACATTAAGAAGCTGCACGAGGACCACTGATGGCAAGCCCTCTAATAGTAGACATCATGGACTTAATTATCATCATAGATTGATTTAAAATTCTGTAGATATGTGTAAAACTTGTTACATATCAAAAAATATCAACTTTATACAGAGAAATTAAATGGTCAATTACTCGTATTAATTAACGTGAAAAGTACAACAATTCTGTTAACAATTCTTAATTTAATATAGTAATAAAAATAGTTAAATATTATTAATATTAAAATAGTTTACAAAATACAATTTATTATTATTTTAAAATTTTTAGCTAGAAAAACACAAAACTTATAATCAGATTCCAATTTATTCATTTACAAAACTTTAAAGCATGATAAAAAGCAAATCAAGTACAAAACTTATGCTAGAAGGGAGAAGAAGGATGATTTTTGTAAAGGAAATTTAGGAACTTTCATTAATATTCACCTATTATAATTTTTCGTAAAAAGCTAGAAAAATTTTCAATTATTTCAACACGACGTAAACAGAATAAATTGGTTTATTGGTTATGTGTGTATAAATTAAAGCTACTTTAGAGCTTCATAAGATTATTGGTGAGAGACTTAATATTTTTGAACTATGATAATTGTACCCCACATATATAAATAACGTTTTGTTGCAATTACAGTTAAATGATTTTAGATGTATTGTCACATAACTCTGTATTAACTTTTCTGGTGCTAGTTTGATATCGGGGGTAATAGCGCCAAGTTGTTTGTTCGCCAAGATAGGCGATAACATTACAATATGGTTACCTTAATATTTTTATCGTCTGTTGATGTGGTTGCCATGGGGATAACATATATTAGAAATAACTTGTATTGGTTTTTTTCCCGCTGTAACCCTATTATTTTCAGACGATTTAATGGAATTCTGTAAAAATTTAACCATTTTCAGTGTAATTTTCCTATTGTTTGCGTCTTCTGTTTAATTCTGTGCTATTTTCGAATATGGATACTTCTAAAATGAGTGAGTACTAGAATATTTTTTTTTCTTAAAAGAATAAGTGTTGTGCTTTTAATTATCACTATAAATCATTTATTTTCGTTTTATTTTACGTTTTAAAAATGTTTTTTTTACGTTCTTTGTTCGATTAAATTCGTTGAAGGAATTTGCAGTGCAAGTTTCATATTGCAAGCTTTCACTACTTTGTAATAAGAATTCTTAATTAATTTTAACATACATTATCTAATTATTTTATTCATAATGTAATACAAAAATGCAATTGTTACTATATGTAATAATCATATAATATTCGTTATTTATAATTGTTTCTTTTAACATTTATTTATAAATATTATTACACATATTTTGTTATTTATTTATAATTAATATTGTTATTTATTTATAATTATTATTGTTATTTATTTATAATTATTAATTTATTTATTTATAACTATTTTTGTTGTTTATTTATATATAGCTATTCTTATGGTATTTATTTATAATTATGTAATACGATTAATCTTATGCATTATTTTTATTTTTTTACAATTCGACGATTATTCTTTTTTATAATTACTATTAAATTATATTGTATGATTTTTATTTCTAATAACTGTTATTAAATCGTACTATATGAAATATTATATATAATTACGAAAAAATAATATTATAAGATTATTATATATGCTGCTTATATAATACTATTATTACTACAAGTTACTTTTTATAACATATTATTGATATTCATTACTTATTGATCGATCTAGGTTATTTTCAATCTCTTCCTATATCCTTTATTTGAAATACATTTCAATGTATTTCAAAACAATTCTTTAAAATTATTGTGTATCATTAAATTACCGCTAGGCCGCCATATTGGATTCCATTCCAGCAACAAGAAGCGCTGCTTGGCGCTACTACCCCGATATCAAACTAGTTCCATTTTTCTATCTAAAAACACGTTTATCGTCATAGATAAATTCTACTGGCATTTAGCCACATGTAATTTGTACTATTTTAATTAGGTGTTAAAACTAAACTTAAATCTAATATATGCAGTTACACCTTATGAAGCCCATTATATTATCCACAAACATAATTATAAAATTAACAAAACTTAAATAATTAGCATTCAAATAAATTTTACAAACTAATAGAGTAAAAATAGAATAACAAAATATATGAATTTCTTACATTCATTATTTAAATTATAAAAGATTGATTTTGTGTTCTTCAATCAATTTATTTTCATTTTATTATTGGAAATAACTGAAAATTTATTAAAGTAATAGATCTCAAAAATATAACAAACAACTTATAAACAAAAACATTTGCCATTTATAAAGCTCAATTTATCGATTGACATGTAGCATTATTTTTGAACGAGTTGTTTTGGTCCACAATTCATGTATTTATTCAAATCTAATCTCTCAACAAGTGAACTCAAAATAAGACGAATCATTTTTATCAAGAATTAAAATTTCGAAACAGATATTTCAGTGTAGATAAAACAACAATAGAAATAAAATAAATTACTTTAATTTAACTAACTAAATAACTGCACTAAGTTAAAGAAAATGGTAAAAAATGACTCACGTGTGGTATCTTTCTTCCAAACAGCATATTCGATTTAGGAAAATGGTGAAAACGCAGCTGAAAAAATATAAATATCTCTGCGCTATATCATCTCACAACTCTTATTTTATGGGATGCTCAAATATCATTAAAGAGAATATTTTATCTACGTAATAAAATATTCAGCTTAGAGTTATATGGGTATCAGAATAGAAAGCATTCTTCTCTTTCCACCTTTAGAAGGTGTGTTATTATTTCACTTCGTCAGAAATTCAGTGAAAGAGAGATAAGGAAGTGCTCGATATTTTTTTAATACAAGTCGAAGGAACCTGAACTTCATTTTAGATAAGATAAAGAACAATTCTAACCGAAGATTATTTTCGAGATGTATTTTTACATGTATTTTTATATATACGTAATGATAAATGGTAAGCAATACAAAAGGCACTAGTGTTTTAATTTTATGGTTGAATGTAAAAAAAATTCCTTATGTCAATTGCAATTTTATGTGAAAAAAGTACAATTAAAAAAACTTTTTAACTATTCATTAATATTGCACTCTTTTTTTTCTGTATTAATTTATGATAAAATGCCGTTTACAGTTACCTCAACTAACCGTATTGTTGAAATGCGATGTGCCATTTTTTCCCCTGATGGGCTGCATATTAGTGACTAAACCTTTGCAGACACGGCAAATCCCAAAATGTGAGAGCCACTTCATAGTGGCACCATCTAGTGGCGGCTCTCGCTGCCAAATTTGGATGCTCGAATTAATTTTAATCGTCTGATGCTGAATGTTTGCCGTAATATCAGAGCCAAACTGAAACTCAAGGGGTGTTTTACATGCCAAATAATCATATGACATGCATGCCTACGATTTTCGCATCCAGAAAATCTATCGACTTCAGCCGGGATCGAACCCGAAACCTTGGGCTTATGAAGCGGGCACGCTATCTCTGAGCCACTGAGCCGACTGCAATGTACCCAGTGACGTAATGTCCTCCCCCTCCAACCCCCGCATTGGAGGGGCCCAAAGCCGTAATGACGCCAAGTACGTATTAGGGCTTCGGGCCCAAAACCTGACTTTGCAGGGGGCCCTAATATTCTCCGTTACGCCACTGAATGTATCATATACAAAGAGAATCAATCACCTTAATTGCAATAGAATGCTGATTATTTTATTTTGACTGGTTTGTAGAAAGCATTGGATCAGAATTATTTTGCTTCAATTGGTTCAACGAATTTTTCAAAATAAATCGGCTATAACTTTGTTTTAATTTCCGCTTGTGAGAGTTATATTAACATCGCACTATAAAGCAGCACTAGGGCAATTGATGACACATCTCGTAATCTTAAGCCTCGATCAATTGACAGGGATGACATCTGAGCTGGCACCCTACTTTTTGAACTTCAACTCCCGCCAACGGGAGAACGTTGAGTTTCGTAAGATTTAACGTAAAACAGCTCCTCTACGAAGTTGGTTTTCATTCACACCAAGACTTGGACCGGCGGCACGCTGGCCACGAGTTCATGACCATAGCCATTAAACAACCATAGCCACCTGATTCCTGATCGAAAATATCCGTAAAGAATTATTGTGAGGGATAAAGCCTTTGTTGTTCTATGTCTCACAAAACCTTTCAACTGTAACTGAATTACTGTGATTTTATTTTGAATAACTTATAGAATTTAATGGTTTTAATAATCTTAGGGATTCTATTTCGACAGATTCAAAATAGTATTAGCTATTTTGATCGGATTAATTACTAATTAAGAACAATTGTAACTTGCTTTGATAATAGTAAGAGATTATTAGTTCAAAACATCTGCAACTTTACTTTAATCCTTTCATAAACACCATCAGTTCAAAAAAATTCTACTTCTTTCAAATAAGCTATAAAAAATTTTGTGCACTAGGGCATTTTGAATGGAATGGTGAGATTTTGTTTCAGAAAAGTAACCATACTATACAGGGTCTTGCCTATTTCGACCGACAAATTCAGAGGGGTGTTAGTAGGCAGCATGGGGACGACAAATGGTGGAGTGGTAGTTGCGGACACATATTATTTCGCGGTATTTGTGGACACTTGTGACATCTCACGCGTCCTTCCTCTAACATAACCTCTGTGTTCTTTGACGGCCACGATTAATGGCAAATCTTTTCCAACCCAAATCCAAGAAGTGAAACGAAGGATAGATGCAAATAAGATAACCTTTAAAAGGATAGAAGTTTTAGTGAGCGAAATGGCAATTTAGAGAAAGTTCAGTTCAGAGAAGATAGAAGTGTTGATTGACGGCTTACCTAAAATCACGAAAATATCGCCATTCATCCAAGGTACATACCATTGTACGCCAGCTTATAGAAATATCTGAAGTGGATTGGACGTTACGTATTAAACCAAGGTAGGAAGATTATATTCTGAATGCGAATATATTATTGAGATTGTGAGAGTAGGCGGATATAATGTAATTATATTGATAAGTGATCTAATTGCGCGATCTGTGTTAATTAAGGCTACGTGTTTTGGTTTATTCTCACTTAATATAAGTTTGTTCGATATATATAAGTAATTTAAGTTAAATTCTTAAAAGTCATATTAAGAATTCTAAAATGTCTCATCATTTCGAGAATCCCACACCTCTAACTTACGCTGAAACCCCACGACATGGTCAACGAAGATCGACCATGTCGCAATGGCGCCCGAACCGTTATAATTTATATGATTCTGGGTTAGGTAATGCAGGAGGGCTAGGTATTTTACCAGAAATGTGCTTTTCCGGGTCCGAGAATGTTACTGAATTTCTAGAGGCCATAGATAATCAAATACAGTTACTAGAAATTCCTAGTAAATTAGCATATGCTTATTTGAAAGGTCATCTCAGGGGAAGGGCTCAAGATTGGTATTTAATATTTGGATCAGTATTAGTGCAGGATACAGCCACGGATTTCGGGCAGCTAAAGGCAGAGTTAGCGAAAGCTTTCCCCGCAATCAAAAATAAGAAAGAGTTAGAAAGCGAGGTTTTTCGCGTCCCAGCAGGGAAGAAATCAGGAACCAACAGATTTTGTTTACGATTTACTCAAAATTCATAAAAATTTAGAACTAAGGATGTCGCAG
>BMAV01026283.1:233339-247722 GCA_019973955.1 Trichonephila inaurata madagascariensis | reverse complement strand
TCCAGTATCGCCTAATATGGGAACTATGAAACTATACACGCTATAAATGGAGTGGGACATCTTTTTCTCAAGAATCATAAAATTCTGATTTTTAACACGCTTTTATAAATTTCACTTGTATGTAATGGAATCTTTGAACTCGATTTTTACTCACTTTAAAGGTCTGATGAATTCCAAATTTTGCACACTTGTCAAGTACCGATGACAATACAATAATTTAATAATTTTGCTCCATAGTCCTGAACAGAATAATCAGGAATAACGATTTTCAGATCTGGCGACTAAAAGATTAAGAGTAACCCTAAAAGAGAAAACGGTTTTTTTTTTTTGCGGCAGCAATTTCTTATTATAATATAAGCAACTGTCCAGTCTTTTTGAAAATAAAAAAAAAAGTCTCATGCATGTGAAAAAAAATAATATGTCCTAACTTAGGGATGAGCAAACTTTTTCGGTCGCGGGTCAAAAATTAAAAAAAAAAAAGTGTATGAATAAATGATAGTTTAAAAAACTCAAATTACATGCTTTTATTGAAGAGATATAACTAAAAAATAAAAAATAAATTATAGTTTAAAAAAACTAAAAAACACGCTTTTATGGTTGATCGAATTAAAAAGTAAAAAAATGATTAAGATAAGAATAAAATGATGAACGAGAAAATTAATGTCATTGTGGTAAAAGCGTGGAGTGTGCTCGGTACTACATTTTTACACTAACTCAGAATTTCGGAATAGAACTAGTAAGAAATTAATAACAATTGATATAGAGCACCCCACGCTTTTACCTCAATGACAATAATTTTCTCGTTCATCATTTTATTCTATATTAAGAATTATTTTTTTAATTTTTAGTTCGATTAACAATAAAAGCGAGTTTTTTAGTTTTTTTAAACTATAACTTATTCAGAATATTTTTTTAACTCTCTAGTTTAGTTTAATTATATAGATATTCTACATTAGAGTGGTTGAAACTCATGGTTTTTAATTAATAAATAGTACTGCATTAAAGACGTTATATGTATGATTCTTTCAGTATATATATGTTAAAGAAATAAGTACTAGATAACTCAAAAACTGATCAAACATTAAAAAAACTTTTATGTGATTGTGAAGTAACTCTCCAGTTCTCATTAGTTTTCTCTTTCAGGAAAAAAATAAAAATTCAAATTTAAACTAAAGATGTAATTAAAAAAATGATTTTTTTTTTTTTTTACTTACAACAATTTTTAACGAAATTACTTTTAAGAATATTCAGACAAAAAGTCAACTTTTAAATACTGTTCTAAAAAAATACTTTAAACGTGCTGAGAATTTTAAGAATAGTTGATTTTACGAATTTTATTTAACTAAAAAAATTTCTTTGAATACGTTGAGCAAAAGAAATTAAACTTCATTATGCTTTTTTTTTCGAGAAATGTTTTTACTGTTTTGCACCTTATCCATAAAATTAATACAAAAATTAATTATTGATTAAACACTTTTCAAATGTAAGCCCTTTTCAATAAAATATTTATTTCGTTCTATATTTCAAGAATTAAAAAAAACTATAGAAAAAATTGTGTCTACAAACATCTGTAACGCCCAAAACATTAAAAATGATTCTCTTTCTAAATAAAATGAAATTTCTGCATTAATTTTAATTTACGGGGTAACCTTTTAAAAATCAGAATAATTAGTAGGAAATTTAATTCATTAATTTGTTGATTTAATTTGTTTTCTTTGCAACTATTTAAATTTTTTTTCGAATAAACTGTAAATATTAAAATTCTTAGTAAGAAATTAAAAACAATTCAAACGTTTAAATTCATTTTAATTTCTTTAAAATAAAAGGAAAAAAATCTTTACATTACCTTTTACATTAATCATAGTAATTCCACTTGTAAAAATATTTGAATCACAGACATACTTGAAAAGTTTCTACCTTTCTTCATTTTTCACAGACGCTCATTTTGATTTTCGTAAAAATGAAATAACGCGCTTTACCTCAGAAGTGTGAGCTATCTGAAAGACAGCTAAAACAGTGAGATAATTTTTCTATTCGTAAGCATTTTATTTTGGGACCTTTTGCAAGAAATGAACATAACCTTGTAGCTTAATGATGTCATTCTAAATGACAAAATGGGTACGCAAGGATTCCTTTTGGAAAAATAGTGATGTTACTTAAAGAGAATGAGAAGTAAATTAAATAACACGACATTACATAAAACTCAACGCCAGCTTTTTACAACTCATTGTTTAAAACTTATGAACAGCAAAAAAAAAGCATCATTTTTTAAAATTGCTTTCAGAAGTCACATTTGATTTCGAATGGAAACTTCCAATTTTTTAAAAGGTGTACAGTTTTTTTTTTTTTAATTATCGTTTCTTTCCCAGCATCATAATCTACATTAATTATGTGACTTCTTTTGCTCTTAATTTCTCGAAAGAATGNAAGTCACATTTCAGTTTTGATTTCGAATGGAAACTTCCAATTTTTTAAAAGGTGTACAGTTTTTTTTTTTTAATTATCGTTTCTGTCCCAGCATGATAATCTACATTAATTATGTGACTTCTTTTGCTCTTAATTTCTCGAAAGAATGCAATGCATTACTTTATAATGTAATACATTTTATAAAGTGCTCGTAAATCGTTTTGGGAGTTCGTTAAATAGCTAACTCTTTGGGTCACTTAAAATTTTTTTATTTTTATTACAATTCGAATTTATGGTTAACATCAAACAAATTCTAATGATAACTAACAATATAAAAAAATGTAACAATTCAGCTATTTGCTGCAGAAATTTTCTGTTGCGTCACGCTGGCGTATGGTAAATCCTGTTTATGAAATTGCAACTTTAATGAAAAAGAGAATGAAACTTATATAAATTATTAACCATTTCCAACATTTTGATTGCAGCATTATTTAAATGAAAATTCGGAAACAAAAATCAAATATATCCAAAAACTTATAAAAAAAAGTCGGAATTTTTCAGAATTTGTTAATCTATTATTTCCATAATTTTTTTAATTGACTTTAAGGTATCCGACTACGTTCGGAACCGTGATTTTGCAAAAGTGTGTAAATGGATAACATTTATGATATTTAGCGTCACTTAGATTAGACAATGTATATAAAATTGGGTTAAGAATAGTATTACAATAAAAAATTATTTAAGCACAATATTTTGACAAAAAATGAACAGAGAATGACACATTTTCAAAATATTCTCCTTTTGTGAAAAAGGCTTCTATTATAATAATATTTTGCCTGTATTCAGCTCAGACCTCTGTACAGAGGCTCAAGAAGAATTTTTAAAATGCATAACTTGGAAGTCGGTTTATTCATGTTTTACGAAAACAGAAGGGAGAAATTTTAAGAAAAAAAATGCCGATAATTATTTCAAATGGTTTTAACTCTGAAAATAATGTGAATTTTTCAAAACTCATAGTTGAGCCTCTGTACAGAGGTCTGAGCTATATATAGGCAAAATATTAATACAATAGAAACATTTTTTACAAAAGGAGAACATTTGGAAAAAAGGTTATTCTAAGTTAATTTTTTGCCGAAATATTGTATTTAAATAAATTTTTTTTGTCATACTGTCCTTAAAACAATTTTATACATGTATTCTAATCTAAGTGACACTAAATATCATGAAAATCACACATTTATGCGCTTTTTTAAAATCATGGTTCCGAACGCAGTCGGATACCTTAAACATTATTGTCCTGAAATTAAAAAAAGTTTTTGATGTTGAATTACGCTTATGAACTATGAAATTCTTCACAAAGAAGGAATGAAAGGAGATTTAATGCAGATAATGAGATACTACCTTCCTCAATGGCACGACAGCCCAAAGTGGGCCTTGGCCTTCTTAAAAATTCCATTCCAGGCTGTCCTGTTCTTGGTCTGATTTTTCCAATTTCTGACGTGGCCGCGGTAGCCGAGTGGTATAGGTATCGGATCGTGGCTTGCCTTGTCACGAGTTCGAGCCCAGTACCACTAAAGACCCGCCGTGTAGGGCAGCGATGCACGTTAAATCTGTCGAGAGCTGAAACGTCCTCCCAATGGTGTGGTGTGGTAGTTAGGAGAGGGGGTGCCAGCTCAGGTGTCGTCCACGTCACTTGACCATGGTTCAAAATTACGTGGTCCGTCGCCAAAGGCCCTCGTGTAGCTGAGCAGTGCGGAGTTAATATTCAATCAATCCAATTTCTGACATTAATAGTTTTTAGATCTTTCTTTAGGCAATCGATCCTTTTGGGTCTTCGTCTTTCCCTATATCGAGTACCATATGGCCTGGCTACATAGACCTTTTTTGTGATTCGATTGTCGTCCAATCTTATCAGGTATCCTGCCCCTTTTAACCTTTGTATTGCAATGAATTTAACAGTATCTGGTTCTTAAAAATTTTGTGAATTTCTAAATTGGTTCTTCTCCAAATGTTACCACATTTTGAGCCTCTAAAAATACTTCTAAAGACTTCTTTCAAATATAGCAGATGTTTCCTTGTCTCTCTCGGTCATTGCCCATGTTTCTGCAGCATATGTGTGAGAACGGTCCTTATCAATAATTATTAAATGAGTAGCTTTGTTTTTCTTCTGATGAAATTATAATTTTAAAATATCTTAAGTCCATAAAAGCATCTGTTACCAGCAGTGACTCTATAGCGAACCTTTAAGGAATCTCTGAGACAAGCATTGAAGATATACTCGATTGAGGTGCAAGATTCCACCCGAATAAATTAGATTTTTAAATATCTCTTTAATTAATTGCGATATCGGAATATAAATGGTCAAAACATCCACTGTCATTCAAACTAAACGTGTATACAAAATTTCAGCTCAATCGGTAGAAGACATCAGCTTCGAAATTGAGTTGCAAGATTCCACCAGAACAAATTACATTGCAAGTTAAATAAAAGCTTGTAAAAATAATCCTATTTGTCCTTGTGGCTCCACTGGAGAAGTTGATCATTACATTTTTCATTTCACATTCACAAAGGATTATCATTAACACCCTTTTATAAGCTTCACTTGTATGTAACGGAATCTTTGAACTCAATTTTTACCCACTTTAAAAGGTCAGATTAATTCGAAATTTCGCTCACTTGTCCAGGACCGATGACAATACAATAATTTAATAATTTTGTTCCATTGTCAGGATCATCAGGACTAACGATTTTCCATTTTCGGATACCATCCCGCATCTGGCAACTAATTCCAGATCCCATTTGCAGATTTGGCAACTAATTCCAGATTTGGCGACTAAAAGATTAAGTTACTCTTTGGTTAACGTTAAGGTTAAGCTTCTCTGGTAAATCTCAATAAATTTCTTAATTTTGGGAATGCTTATTCTTTTCTCTTTGTTCTGAATGGCCTCTTGTTACGCATTTAACTATTTATTTATCAAATGGCTGGTCATTGACTATCAAGTCATTAGGCAACGAGTACTCCAATAGTTTTTACTATACAGTCAAAATTCTTAAGTGCAGAGCACATGTCTATAAATGAGCTGCGTCCATGACTTATTCAGAATCACACAAAACACATAAAGGTGAGAGAGTCAAATTAAAACGAAAGAAATGAGCACAAAGACAGTCATCTTCAGTCAATAGTCTAAATTCAACCACAGCAGTAGTACAAGGAAAATCCGAGATACAGTCACAGGTTTTAATAACAACCACCAAGGTTTATTTTAGTAGCACTGGCAGCTGTTCTACGAAAGGATTTTTTATAGATCTTATTAGTTTCAATTTTAGTAGAATGAAGAGGTAGGCCTTTGGAGAATATCTGTGCCTCTTTTTGCCATGAGGTATACCATCTGATTTCTTAAATATCACGCGCGATGGGATGGCACTCACTGGAAAGAAACCTTTGTCTGAATTCTGCTCAGTAGCTCCCTGCAGCTCTGGACTCGGGAACTTTGTTTTTCTAGGTTACTTACCAAGACCTGAAGGGCAGTACTTGAGTCCGAGAAATGATGCATTTAACTTAAAATTCCTGTGCGTTATTTGTTGTCAATCTCTTTTTTTGCATATATATTTAAAATTTGTTCAAAAATAAGTATTATGTTAAGCTTACTGATATACATGTGTGTGAATATATAGAATTTTTAATGTTCCATAAAAATACGCAATGGGTTCACGCTTGTTAGCCTCCTGGGCGTGCTAATGTGATCTTTTCCGGAAGGCATACTTAAGCAAATTAAGTCCTTGCTGGGTAAACTCGGTCTTCCTGAGTAATAAATAAGTCTTGTGACCTTTAATTCATGGATGAGGTCCATTTCAAACTCAATTTCGAGAAATTCCTTCCATATTTTTCTGTCATTCTATCCACTTTGTACTCCTACCATCCACATGTGATTTTTACGTTTGCCGATCTTCCGTTACCCAATGATTTACATAGCCTGCATTTGTGAATTGCAGTGGATGCTGTATTACGCATTCGCACCAAACTGAGATCATTTGCATCCTAAACCTCTTTCTACTTTTTTGAATAGTTTTTCGGTAACACCTTGCTTCCTTGTATTTTATTTCAGCAGGATATGCAAAATGTCTAATATTCCAGAACGAGGTTCGTCTTCGAGGCTGCAGTTTCTGGCTCGTAATTTCTTGAATAAACGTTGACACTGGCTTATGCTTATGGATCTATTTCCCATTGTGCTGTGTAGATATTCATCTCAATTTATGCTGTATTGTTGCTTTTGTTAAATTTCATGGATAAAATATTCCAAATGCACTTCTTTGTCACTTCTATTATAACGTTGGAGAAATGTAACCATTTCAATCAAACTATATTTTTCAAACGTTGCACTAAGAGGAAGAACCAAACAAGTTTAGTACATGCTTTAAAAGCAAATTGATGAAGATATAAATTATCTTTCCCTTCGAACTTTCCGTTTATGCAACTAGAAATAAACACATTGTTATAGAAATACAATTCTAGAAGTTTTAGTTGAAAATTGCCCCATTTTTCAGCTAGATCTGTCTCTCAGCAATGGATTATAATGATGACATATTTCCTAAATTCAAATTACGGTCAAGTGACGAGAATGGCACCCGAGTTGTACTTTACCTCTCAAATCATTTATATCTTGCAATATGAAAATTTCCCATTACTGATTTCTCTAAATCCAGTGGCGCAACAGCCCATGTGGGCCAAGGCCTACTGTGCCCATTGTTGTATCGCCATGTAGTTGAATTAATCATCACTCTTATTTACCGTTTTTATTATTTTCTTCAAAGTACATCACTATATTTACAATTATAATTCGCATAGGGAACTACAGGCATCTTCCTCCATTTTCACGTTTGAGAGCCTCTGTTCTTCTATCCTTCCCGTCCACAGCAGCTCCCTCTTTCTAGTCTATCGTGCGCTATGTGTCAAGCCTTTACAACATCTCAGTATACGAGACCATTGGGCGCTGAGGTGCATGAGCAAATGTCCCGATCAGGTGGTCAGTCTAAAGCGAAATCCCCAGTGTTTAGTCCCCAAGCAAACTTGGTGGTCATTTATTGACCCACAGAAGGGATGAAAGGCTGAGAACGACCTTTCCCAGCCCGTGAATAGAACCTCGGACTTATGGTGTGGAAGCGCGATACGCTACCCATCTGGCACTTGGACCGATTTCTCTATACATCCCTTATATAAAACTAACACTATAGTTTTGATGGAAAAGTGATTCGTATCCGAGTTAAAACTATTGTACGTGGAGTTAGCCATGTAACTAAGCTATTGTACCTTTACTGTATGGGTTCAAAGTCATAATCTTACAAAATACAATGAAAACACAAAATAACAGCTCTTGAAAAAAACTGACTACATTTATTCAATAATTAATCACATTTACAAATACTTTATGGCACACACAATTCTAGCATATTAAAAAGAAACTGAAACATAATTTTAATAACAATTCATCACAATTTTGTTTTAAATTTCTTCAAATGATTACTCAAATGGATTAAGTACCTATAAGACTATCACAAGGTAAAATGGCAGGTTATAGAAATGAGAAACTAGAAAGCGAAGTAAATAAAAAAAAATCAATAATCGTATAAAAATGCGCAAAAACTCTCGTGCGCAACAGCATGCTTTTATATACAAAGACATTAAATACACAAACTGATCAGTACGTTGCAAAAACCTTTCAATTCTTATATATATGCGTTATGAGTTAATTTCACATTTCTTTTTTCGTAAATATATGTGTACCTCAATGCACACGGAAAAAATAATAAAATAGAAAAAAAAATAGATAATTTGTCCCAAAAAATACCATATTGGTTTATTTGATTAAAATATAACCACACAGATAAGATAGAAGTATAAGCAATAGTATGAATAAAAAAATTTTATAGAATGTATTAGTTCTTGCCTATTTATCTTTAATTTTTATGTTATTTCCTTTATCTCAATGCATTGTAATTTATGCGAATGCAAATTTTTTAACACGTAATGAACAAAGAAAAAATTATACTGAGCAAAACTTTTTGCCAAAATTAACTTTTTATGGGTTGCTAATCAATACTCATAATGAACTGAAGATAAAACGTTGAATAATTTTAAATATATTGAATTCTTTGTACAGAGGAAATGATATTGAAGCAAAAATTACCATTATTATAAACAAAAAAAATATATTTTGATAATATGACACCAGTATAATAATAAAAATAATTAAAAAAAGTTTATTTTATTAAAAACAAATGAAAATTAGAACAAAAATATTTTTAAAAAGTCTAAACGATAAACTAAACAAAAATTAAATGGCTTCCTAAAGTTTCAGTTTATGAAGTTAAATTTTCTGAAGTAGGGTTTGTAATTCGATATTTTGAACTCCATGCACATTTCTAAATTTTCCGTACCCCAAGAGAACATATTAATCTTTTTAATGAATCTTTACAAATAAAATTTTTTAAAAAAAGAAAGTTCAACTTATAAAAACAATGAACTTGTTGAAATTTTTTTTATCCACTTCTTCATAAGATTTTATGTAAAAAATGGCATCAAATATTCAGATGCTTAATTTAATCATCCTTTTTTGAAGTACCACCAGATGGCACGCGTATCATAAATTATCCGACAGCTGGATTGATCGAGTATAAAGGGTTGCGGTGACTCATAACATGTGGCAGCTGCAATATACAGAATGATTATGTTTTGAAATTAATGATGATATGAAATGTTTTATTGAGTATCCTTTTCTGAGAAAGTTATACAAAAAAAATCGCAAAAGATAATGGTTTTAATCTTTTATAACCATACAATATGAGATTTCGCAATGATGACTGTACAAAACGACAATTTTTTTTCACAGATTATAAAACACGACCAGAAAAAGCAGTTTTAACAATATTTTGGTACAACACGCGCTGAAATTTTTTTCTTTCATAATATTTTGAGCAATTTTCCTTTTATCAGATAACGTTTTTATAAAATATAATTGTGTTTTATATAAATTAATAATACTATGTTTTATTTTTTTCTAGTGTATACATACTAATATACACTAAAAAATACTATCAAATTTCTCAAAGAATTTCAGATGAGAATTTTGATAATATCAGGAATCAAAAAGATTTAAATTGCATTATCATCATTATTATTATAATGTAATTATTTCTGAAAAAAATATATGAATTAAAATAATATGTTGAAATTCAAATTTTGGAACGAAATATCACATAAACAAGCTGAGATTCTTTTCATAACTAAGCATTAAATCTGTATATAATTCAACACATTTTTACATTAAGAATTTCTATCATATCATAAATGAACACAAATTCTTTTAGAAAATTGTAATTGATCAATTTTTAAAAACCAAATATTTCAAAAAGGAAAAAAAAGCACACTAATATAAAATAATTCACAAAAAATAAAACAGGGCCTCGACAAAGACATTTAGAAAACTTTGCTTATGCATATACTTGTTAACCAATTGACTGTAATATATCATCCATAATTTTTAAATAGTTTAAATAAAAGGAACTGAACTAACTTAAACACAATTAAGAATAATTCACAAAAAAAATGTATGACAAGAAAGCCAATGTGGACGGAATTATAGAATTTTTTAATTCCCAAAATTTGGTCAACAAGAATATAAGAAAAATCGATTCCAAAGGTTTCAATTGATATATTTCTAAGCTGTTCCCCAGCTATAATATCACATTTCAGCTTAGAGATTATTTAAAAATTTTATTTCCGCAGTTTTGAAAATAAAGAGAAAAACATTCGTAATTTTGTATTATTCTTAAATAAAAACACCACACTTCACAAATCAAATAAATTAATTAAAATTAAATACTTTCATAGTATGCTGCAATTTATTGTATATATAATAATGCATTAAATTACAATATTTAACGTGGATTTATAAAAAAACATTGATTAAAAAACTCAAAAATGTACATACATTTTGATGAATAACTAAAAACATATCAAATATCAAAAATGAAAATGATGAGTTTGATCCTTTTTGAGCTTATTTACAGTACAATTAGCATCAATAATTTTAATGCTTATTTGATTATCCAACCCCGAAGAGACTTTCTGAATTTAAAAAAAAAAAAAAGATTTAAACGTAATATATATTTAGTTTAACTCATAAAAGTAATATACTCAGCAAAAATTAAGCAGGAAAAGCTTTACGGAGATACAATACGAAAATTTCTTAGTCGCTTTTCATGTTGAAATACTTATTTAACAAAAACAGTTATTTGATCTTACCATATAAATGGCAGACACACGTTACAATAAAGAAAAAAAAATGCAAGAATAATAGATATGAAGAACAATGCGACTTTTTTAAAACTAACATAAAATAACAGGAAAATTAATATATTCATAAATAAAAGGTTATCTTGAGCAGAAAAAAAATACTTGACTAGATGATAACCATTTCTTTTTTGCCACAAAGGAACTCTAAGATAGCAATTTTTATGTAAATGACATATATCGAATAGAAAATACATCAATATGTATCGAATATAACGCATCGAATAGAGTATATCGATATACATCGAATAGAGTATATCGATATTTATCAAACAGAGTATATCGATATACATATATATCGAATAGAGTATATCGATATTCATCAAACAGAGTATATCGATATACATATATATCGAATAGAATATATCGATATATATCTAACAGAAAATTGAGTACAAATGGTAAAATAATGAGATGTTTAGAATTAATTTGACTTCTTTTAAAAAAATATATTTAAAAGTAAACAAAAAAGGTGTCCAGAGAGGAGTATTTTTCCAGGATAAATTTATGAAAATTGCACGTTAAAGTTCTATTTTACTTTATCAATCAATAGAAATATAATGTTGTCATTTTAAATAGAGTTAACAAACTAGTTCTTCAGCTTCTAAATAGGATACAACATTAAAAAATTAGATTTTGCAAGAAGGAGATATGCGGTAAAATTCGGTTGGATAGATGGCAATAAAAATTTTCAAAAACATGGAAAAAATCCTCTTATTATACATCCTTAAGAATATTTATGTTATAACAATTTCTTGGGAAAAAGATTTATCGTTTGTCACAACAGATATATGTTTTATTACAGCACTTGTGCAGTAACAAAGAAATTATAGATATTGTCTTGCAAATTCAGAATTTTGAGATAGGGAAAAACACGCTTAATCTCCTAGAATTAACGAAATGAGTATGAAAATTTAAAAGCAATATTACAATTATAACAAAGCTACAACAGAACAGTAAAAAAAAAAAAATCACAATTGTAGCAATACAAGTGTAAATAAAGTAAAACAATATTAATAAACAGAACAATTATTTTAGATTTTAACAAATGAATCGGATGTCACTTTCTTAATGTACAGTTTTGATAATTTTCAAAATGTTATGAAAATCTTATTTGATTTAAATAAATTTTATGCTTTAACGATGTTAAACATCGAATGAGATTACTGACTTAACTCTCGAAGTTCGACTTAATGAACATCCACAAAGAGAGAACAAAATCTGTACAAAAACCACTCATAACTGTGTCTTGCAATAGCAGTACTTTCGCAAGTTCGGATATGTATCATGAATACAGTATTCTTGATTAGCATACATATTAACACGTGAAAGTTCATCTTCTTTGACAATGAAAGTCTTTTTAACGGAGTCGTGTTTCACCGACGCCTCGTACACAGCGTCGCTCGGGAAAGCTCGGAGTTGCACTTGGTACAGGATCTCCGTGAGTTGCGTGTTGTCGCTGAACTCTCCCACGAAGCCATCTTTGTCCGCATTCTTTCTGAATTTGAGAAGTGCTTTGTTCGGTTGGAGTTTCTCGATGCGCGTCACTTCTTTGAGCTGGAGCACTTCGCAGTTGTGTCGTTGGAAGTTAGTGAGTTCGTTGATGAAGTCGATCACAGCTGCCCCCACCTCGCTGGCAATGGGATCTTCGACAGACATCTTTGCCCACGATAGGCAAGCACACCAATGCGGCTCAATGGAAGCCATAGTGCAAGTTCTCTGTAAATAAAATGCAAAATGATTAATTTCAATTGTATTACGTTGAAAATTCAAAAGTATGAACATTTTAATGTGCTCATGTGCAAATATTTAAGCTGGCGTTTTGGAAGAGAGTGAGTGTTTATTAACGTCACACTGTAAAGCAACACGAGGCCTATTGTGGACGTCCTTCTGTAAGTTGAACCACGGTCGAAAAGGACAACAATTGAGCTATAGCACCTCCCCTCTTCTCGAAACTACCACAACACACCAAAGACAGGACTCTGACCCACTACAAATTTATCAGGACAAACGCATCAGCCCCTCTAAATTGCGGGTCTTCAGCGGCATTAAAGATCGAACTCATGACACCTCTGTCGTATCAGCTCGATGACCATAACCACTAGGCTACGGCGACCACTTACATTTTGGGAGAAGGTGGATGCAATATCATTGCGTGACGATCTGGATGAGAACTTTTTCATGCAACATTTCAGCCACGAGGTAAGAAATTAGTTTTTAGATAAGCACACTAATAATGAAATATGCAATTGAATTTTTTTCATGTAACTGGTAATAGAACTGTGCTGCACGAAAAAATATATTTTCATCAACTGGCAAAGATCTATTTGCAGAAATTTATTCCGATAAAAAGAATCTTCAGAAAATCTAACTTTGAGGTTAAATAAATGTAACCACAAACTAATGGTACAAAGAATACTTTCAACTATTTTTTAAAAGTATCAAAAAGAAACAGAAAATCTAGTCAAAAATGCGCAAAAAAGACAGAAATATCAGGCATTACTTACTCAGATTTTTAAATAAGATGCATTTATTTACACCTACCAATGAAGCTGTCTGTACTTTTTATCAATCCCACTTTCTATGTTAGGGAGATTTTTTCCCGATGTAGAAAACATATGAAATTGATTGTGTGTGAAGAAGAT
The DNA here is from genome assembly GCA_019973955.1 of Trichonephila inaurata madagascariensis. Classification (NCBI taxonomy): domain Eukaryota; kingdom Metazoa; phylum Arthropoda; class Arachnida; order Araneae; family Nephilidae; genus Trichonephila; species Trichonephila inaurata. Next base: position 234,321 of record BMAV01026283.1, on the reverse strand, counting down.
AGCTTCCACAATATCCTTTCAGTTGAGTCAACTAGGCGGGGGAGGGGGAGAGGGTCGAACGCTTGAATGAGTGGAACAGCAGGGAGTATCATTTGATCTCATATGAAGAACCAGGCGATTTTTATTTTAAACTAACTCCCAACTGTTTGTCCCTTCTGTTATGTGCGGCACAAGTTGACTCGTGTGAAAGGGAACTTAGGATACACCGCATTTGGCAAATACGCGGGTCGAACTGTTGAAAAAAAACTATTGAGATTAAACTAGGATTGATTTTTGTATAAGGAGAATAATTAAATAGTTAAAAAAGGTACTTTTTAAATAGTTTTTTTCAAGTGTATGCATTTGTGTTTGAAGATCTATGTCAGAGGTGGAGAAATCGTGTCCTTGATGCCGCATGCGGCCTCTGCGAGTTTCTTGTGTGCCCTTTATAAAAGCTAGCACTCGTATTTATTAATATTTAATGATAAGGATTAAAACAGTTTGAAAATCAAAGTAATTAAATAAAGATCGACATGAATGTATGTATTTTTCATTTTGACTGCTTGTGGGAATAGCCAGTTGTACATTTCAAAAGTTAGAACTCCATCTAGTGCAACATTGCAACACTACCAGGCATGTTCATTTAGAGGAACAATCAAGGCTTCACGTTATGAAGCTTGATTTACATTATATATACATATATATATAACCTGACATCATTAAATACATAAAAATAAATAGAATGAATTGGATGGCCCATATAATTCGAATGACAAATGATAATATTGTCAAAAAGATACTGCAGTTAAAAGTCACTGGAATTCGGAAGCGTGGAAGGCCGCGAGATGGACAGATTCAGTGGAATCAGACTTAAGGATTATAAACGAGAAAACTTGGGGAACGAAAGTGAACAAGAGGTCACTATGGAGGAATTTTCAAAGGAAGGCACTATCCCACGAGGGACTGCCTGGCCATATATGATGATGATGATATATATATATAT
>BMAV01026283.1:125783-166035 GCA_019973955.1 Trichonephila inaurata madagascariensis | reverse complement strand
TGTGTGTGATCATATGTGTCAATTTTAATAGAGTGTCATCTAATCGAGGCATAATTAAAGTAATCCCTTGTCTTTACTGTCACTATGGCAAGCCTTTGTGCAGTGGCGTAACAGAGAACATTAGACCCCCCCTGAAAAGTCTGGTTTTGAGCCCCCTAGAATATCTGGGACCCCCGCAATGCGGGGGTGTACTTTACGCCACTGCCTTTGTGATGTTGCCACTAAACAAGTATGTAAAATCTTAGGTTTGGATGATACATCAGTGGTGAGTAGCAGAGCAACCTACAGAGTCTTCATTTGCCTATGTCCAAGTGTATACGCAAGTTGCATTCAAATCAGTGAAAACCCATCTGGATGAACCAGAGATCGGGAAAAAAAACCCTTTTATCTCTTTCAAACTGCTACTGCTCTTATAATACTACAACTGACCAACTGACCTGTTCCAAGCAGCAGAAGCACCATCTAGGACCACTCACCTTTAGTTCAGGTCATGTAAAGAAAGAATGTGGTCGCAATGAAAAACAGTCTATGTTCTTTGCCTTTTTATTTTTGCTTTAATGATATCTGTTGTCTTTGTGTAACTTACCCTAAATTAATAAATAATTGTTACTCTAAAAAGGATGTTTCATTGAATCCAGCCCCTAATCTATCACGTTTAGTTTAATCTCTTAAGTTCGAAGCTCTAGAAAAATATTTTTCCAGCTCTGATACATTAGTCGTTTACTTATCAGCATCTATTCAATCATAAAATATCCTTCGATTCCAACAGTTCTTTTTTTTTCTGATGCCCCCCCCCCCACTCTTTAAATCTATGCCCTTCGCTGTTAGGTAATAAGGGGCTGTTGTTTTAGCTACCAATGACAGTATTTTAAGTAAGACAAAAAAAATCAATATCAAGATGTAAATTAATTCAAACTACAAAACTTTTTTAGAAAAACAAGTTTATTAAATTTAATAGGGGAATCCCTTTCAAGACAGTATCTTACTAGCTTTTCTAATATTATTAATTTATTCATGATCTTTATTAACTAAATAATTATGCTAAAGATAATTAAATATTATTTCTATATATTGATATATGAATATTACTATTCCGGAATGGAACTTTAATAATGTTAAAATTAAAAGCATCTCTTTATAAAAACTATTAGGTTGCTAAAACTATATTCTTTGTAAAACTTTGCATAAAATTTTTTTCATCTTAAAATGAATGCACATTTTAAAATTTTTCATGGTTAAAACAATCCTTAAATTTCCTTTATAATTGGTAAATCCCACAAAAAGGAAAGATTAAAAAGACAATTTTAAATAGGAATTTGGCAACTCATTATTTTTTAATCGTTAAAATAAGATTAAGATATTTATTCCTCCTCGTAACAAATTCATTTTCGTATTTTAACCAAAATGTACAAGATTATAATGAATCACGATATCATTCAATTTGATTTCTTTAAGTTTACAGTGAACAAAGTTTATTACTTCAATTCAACCTACGTATAACCGAAGGAATACGTTAAGGATGTCTTTGGTAAAAGTACGAGAGCTTGAACTAAACGCGAAGCACATTTTCAGACAGAAAAATGCCTCAATTTCCATGGAAATTTGCAATATCTTAGCTCATAGCTCTGTTAACAATAGTGTTTTTAAAAATTTCAAAATATTCCATGAATATTTTCTTTTTCGTTTTAATACGTGAAGGCGTAGCCCATTTAACATTACGATACAGGAGAAAAAACACGAAAGACATTTTATACCAGAAAAAATTAATCAAATCGGTTAAAAATGGGAAATATGATAAATAATACTGCTCTTTAAAGGATAGTGAAGCCAGAATATCATATTAATTTTTCCATTTTTTTTACATCTGAAAAAATGTTCCAAATTCGGGTCCTATTCTTTAACATTAACCGAAAACAGACTTAAGTAATCCGATTAGATTACATGAAATGGCACATTCAATTCTAAAAATAAGAACAAATTCAAATATAAAACATAAAATTACCGAAATAATTTAAATGCAGTTATAAAATTAGAAAAACATTTCCTAAAAAATATATGTCACAGATCTACAAAATGCACAAAACAATACCTTACTCAAAGTTCATCCTTAATGGCCTATGCCCCACCCTTTTAGCATTTCTAATTCACCGATTTGCTCAATTTCGCATTCTAACACGATAGTGGGTGGTATTTCCACAATGCGTAGCAGCCAATAAACCTAACTTTCAAACACGAGTTAGCCCTTGCTTTAAACAACTCTGTGGAATCGCTCCAATCGTTAAATATAGTACCGCGACCGAAATTTTCGTTTTTTGAGAGGACTGCTGTTAAAAGCAAATTACTGCTTAAACCAGCTGTTCAGCGTTCTAAAAATAAAATAATTTAGGAGTTACGGCCGGAACTGGATGGGAAAAATATCACGTGTCTCTGGAAAGGGAAAAAATATGAAAAGTAAAGGAGAAAAAATTTCTGATCGGCGGGAAAAGTTGAGAATGGCTATTACTGACAGATGGGTGTGCTCAGAAAAAGTTTTTCGGCTATTATCTTGTGTAGATAGTGACCAAATTGACCCGGATCGATAACCGCATCACCAAAATGTACCTATATAGAATATATATATACTTATATTAGATGGCGCAATTATAATTAGGGCGCAATCATCATTACGACCCTTCTATTGCAAAAAAAGTGTCGTTAAAGCAATTTTCTCTCTCTCTTAATGATATTAATTTATTACAGCTTCTAGGACCTCTTAATTAATAAGAGTTTTAAAAATTCAGTTTAAGATCAATTCGATTCAGTTTCAATCGCCATTAAATAATGTTCTATAAATAATCTTTTCATTTTAACGGCTGCAATTTGAGATCTTCATGGTAATATATATATATATATATATATATATATTAGAAGTAATTTATTCTATGGACGATTACTTTTTAGTTTTCTATTGGAATTTTGCTATTTAAGTAATATTTTATTATAAGATGAAAAAAAGGTATTCTACAGAAGTCTCCTTCATGTGAACGCGAACAAATCATTCAAATCATAATAAATCTGTTTACACTGCGAAAGATGTCACATTACGTGTTACTTTTAATTAACACAAGAAATATTTTTAATATATCTTTCAGAAGAAGATTCTACAAAAATTTAGGAGAAAATTAAATAATATTAACTGATGCAAGGGGATACTTTAGACTCTTAAGATTATTTTCAATTTGAAAAAAATATTTGATATATTAGTAGAATAATCATTTTTAGTTTGTTGTAATTTGAAAGTTCGAATTATTAATACAACAGCAGTGAATAGAATTTATGCAAAATCATGGAGTACATTTATGCTTCTTTTACGTACAATTAGATACGGAAATAAAATGATTTTAGACTTTTTACCACTTACAAAGCCCAATGAATGTACTAAGTAAAGTTTAAAAGAAATTTTTTTTATTTTTTTCTTGAAATTTTTCAATCAACACTTCTAATAGACTCATTTTTAATTACGAATGAATCAACTTAAAGTCTACCATAATTGATGCATAGTAAATTAGTATTTATATTCCGAGTAATATTTCTAGCAATAATTTGAATAACGAATAATAAAAATTTGGTAAGCAGCAATCGATAGTTTTGTGTGGAATAATGGGGACTGCTGCACATGGAAGAGGATTTAAACTCTTCTCGTGGTGAGGAAGTTAGGAGAGTAGGTTGACTATTTACTTATTTACGTCACAAATCAAAACACAAGGGCGATTTCGATGGATCTCGCACTTCTGAACCACGAATCTGCATTCACACCAAGGCTGCCAGCGTTGAGCGTCAAACCAATCAGAGACTTCATCTCGCCCGAGATGAAATCTCTGATTGGCTAGACGCTCGACGCTGACTGCCTTGGTGTAAATGCGGCTTAACAAGGACGACTCCTGAGCCGGCACCTCATCTTCAAACTTCAACATCATGCCAACGGGAGGACTTAGAACCTCTATGAATTTGAAATGAATCAAGCTTTTGGCACGGTGAGTCTTTAGTGACACCAGAACTCGAATACATGACAGAAGTAATGGCGGACACGAGTTCGCGACCATGAGCACTAGGTCGCCAACTAGTGGCCGGCGACTTGTATATCGAGACTAGTGAGATTCCAATTTTATCTCAATTTGCTGCTCATTTACAATAATGAGCCAAGGTAATTTATATTGATAGAAGATATTTGTTGACAGTTTCACTTATTTAGGTTTTGAAATTAACAATAGGAACGATTTTACTACTGAAATCCAAAAAAAGAATTACTATGGCTAATAGATGTCTTAATGGAATACGAAAATATATGAAATCGAATTTAATCAAAAGAAAAACAAAAGTTTTATTGTATAAAAGTATTTTAAGATCCGTATTATCTTATGCATGCGAAACTTGGTCCATGTCCCGAACGAGAACCATATATGTATCTACGAAAGGAAGATTTTTAGATTTATTTTTGGAGGAATTCAGGAAAATGACATATCGTCGGTCTAATTATCAGACTGCGTAACTCCATTTGGGATGCTAATTTGATACAGTAGGGCTAGGCGCCAAGTTGTGTTTGTTCGCCAAGATAGGCGATAATATTATAATATGGTTTACTTTGATATTTTTATCGTGCGATAATGTAGTTGCCATGGGGATAACGTATGTTAGTGTTAGTTTTTTGGTTTTTTTTTTCCCGCGGGATTTCTGCTCAGCAAAAGTAACACATTGTTACAAATTTTGTGTAATGAACGCTTAAAATAGTGTAAATAATTTATATCTGGAAGTGTAAAACATTAATATTACTTTCTGTTGTATTTATTTTATATTAAAATATTGCCACCACCTTTCCCTTCGAAATCCAGTTTTATTATGAAATAAATAAAAAGTAGTGATTACACTGATCGAGGAATAAATTAAAAGCGGAGCGCGCACTGAGGCATGGCGTAGACAAATTGAATATTAACGTCGCACTGTTCAGCTGCACGAGGGCTTTATGGCGTAGACAAAACAAAAGGATTAAGGAATCGCGTCAAAAAGCGCTTGGCGCGTTGCACTCCTATATCAAATCAGTAACACCAGTGGAGTTACGCAGTGTGATAATTAGGCCGACGATATGGTGAAGATCAAATTTTTCGCGAGCTCTATCACTCATGTAAAGAGTCTAACATCGCGTTATCATCATCAAAATACAACGAATTCAATGGGCAGGCCCCGTTGTCAGAATGGACGAAAACCACACCACAAAAAAAAAAGTCTTCGATGCTCAACCAATTGGCTCACGGAGAAAAGGCAGGCCAAATCTAAGACGGATTGATGCCTTAGAAAAAAACCTCCTAATTTTGAGAACTAAAAATTGGAGAACACTAGCAGGAAAATGGCTGTCCTGGAAAAAGCTTCTTGAGAAGGTCAAGGTCCACCCTGAGCTGTTGAGCCACTGAGGAAGGGAGGAAGATATTTAAGAAATAATATGAATTTCTTACTTCTTTAATCTTATACAATAAACAGGGAATATGGGGATATAGAAAAAGGCATATTATCCCCCCATTAGACCATAATTCGTATTTTTAATTTTGTGCATTATATAACATGAAGAAGGGTGAAAATTTGTAAAATCATAATATTACATCCGTATATTAGCTTTTTAATATCTATACATAGCTAAACTGTTTAAGATCACTATCAGTTGATGTAGTTAAAATGAATCATCCCAAGAAATCAAAGACAAACCTCCACCTCAAAAGTATACAGATTTAATTGATTTCTAAGTGAAGTACAACAGTTGTTTCTGAAATCAAGTTATGTATTTCAAACCCATCACCAACAAAATAAAAAGTACGCGACTATCAGCACACAAATAACAATTACCTTAACTATAAAAAAGAAAACTTGAACAAAATCTTTAAATACGATTTATAAAAAATTTCTCACCTCCAGAAACATTCCGCTTCGGTAAAATAGTATAACTATCACAAATTTAAACAAATCCAAACTATATTTATTTACGAAAACGGCAAACCTTTTACAGGAGCAGAAAAATTCATGTTTTTCGAAGCAGAATGATTCTTTTTACCTTCAAAAATAATTTCAAACGCACGTAGTTCACAAGGGAAAAAAATAAGATTGACAATATTCTTTCATTCACAAATGAATAATTTAACACAAATTATTAAACTGTGAAGGTTATACAATGGTCTGTTAGTGACGTTCACTAATACAGCCGTGAACAAATTGGCAAGAAAAATGTGTGCAGTTTAGTTTCAAAATTATTTAAATTTCGTTTTCTTTTTAAACATTTCATACTGGTTTGCGCGAACAGTTGGCAATACTTGAACTTAAAACCTTCGGGATTGAATTCGAAATTGCGGTTTATCCTCCACCGTATCCAATGAGTAAGAGTTACTTCTAATACCGTGAAATTCAGTGGTAGTTCATTTTTTTTAACGCTGAAACAAACGATTGTGTCACCTGCGTGCAGAAGGACTGCAATACTTTCAGCTGCCGCATGCGTTGCTAAACAACGCTCTTCTAAAAATGTCAAACAGTATAACAGGCTTATAAAAATCCTCTCGTCTAGACGTTTTATAGACCCTTCATTATCAAACTTCCATGCTCAGTTTATTCCTTGAACGCGAAAATAAACCTTTTGTTTGTGGTTGAAGTAAATTAATTAAAACTTCAAAAGTTTTTCAGAATATTTATGACTATATTTACCTTAAAAAAAAGTTATTCTAACTTGGGTTTCATTTAAATCTTATTGTTCGAAAAACTAGGTAACCTATTAGATTTGAAATTGTAAAAGAAAATTCGGAAGAGAAGAAATAAGTTTCATTTTTTTTCTTCATCTATTAATGTTCAAATTTATATCAATATCAAATTATCGTAATTAAACGATGAAAAAAGCAAAAAGTTTTGCAGAAGTCATTTACAAATCGATATATATTTTAATAATAAAATTATTGCGAGATACAAGGTTCGAAGTTGTAACAAGCAACTTCGATACACTACTTGAAATTCCATTCATAAAATCAACGTTAATTCGTGTTTTATAATACCATAATTATATTCCTCTTTTAACAATGTATATATTCGAATCTAAGCCCCAATTTTTTTCCAATTTCTTATGCTTCTGGAAATCGGATGCTTCTTGGAATCGAAGGCGGAGAAATTCGTTGGTTAGGGGAAATAGTACATAATACTGACAGAGCAATAACAGGTTCATGTATGTATTAAAAAGTTTTTAATACTGGTAAGATTAATTATTCACTTCTTAGTTTTCATTTATATATATTTTTAATTTCGTGAATACCGGATATCAGTAAACCCTTTTTTAAACTATTCTATATTTTTTCAGAAAAACGTGTTGAAAATTTGGGGTGTGGCTTAGAATCGATGGCGACTTAGATTCGATTAAATACTGTAATTTCATATATTTGTTTTGGCTGAAACAGAACTTATTTAAATAATAATTATTTTGAAAACAAAACTTAACAACTTTACAGATTGTATAATATCCAAACAATATATAATTCTTCTAAATCAGTCAAAATTACTATGGTAAATAAGTTTGAACCAAAACTTCGAAAAAAAATATTTTACTTTAGTACATACCAGTTCAAGCTATCGTTTCCTGTTTCCAGAACTTTTGAATGTAGTCTAGCAGCAACATAAGGAAGGAATTGTCCTTGAAAGATATCAAGCGAATAAAAGAGAGAGTAAAAAGTTGAGTTTTTTTTCCCTTCCCTTTACACACAATGAACTGTTGCGCATGCGCTTTCGAGGTATTTTGTTGTAGAATTAAAAAAAAATTAGAAATTGTTGATTACTCATTTTATTGTAGTTATCTGGAGAGTTCTACGAATTTATTCAATTAGGTAAATTCATCATCGCTAACTATAAAGTAAGTCTTCTACTCAAAAATCAATAGTGTAAAAAAATATATATATATATCACAAAAAAGAAAGAAAAGAAAACATCAAAAATATTATGTATTTGATGCAAGAAACACATGTGAAAGAAAGTTTCTTTCTTTGGTGTGATTTTTCAAATAAAAAACAATGTTAAGTTAAATTTCCATAAAGAATTCTACTTTTTTTTGCGAAAGATATTAAAACTTTATTGCGGACACAATACCAATATGCTTTCCCTAATAGAAATTTTAAAAAAATATATTTATCCACTGGTTTTAGTCATCGGATCTGCATTTATTATGGTAATACAACAAAATTATTAAAAGTGGTCACTTTACCAAAAACTTTTTAGAAACTTCTTTTTATAAAATTAGCTCTAATTTCTTAATTGCTTGCTTGTATTTATAGAGTAGCGAACAGTTTTAATGTATTCCCGAGGTAGGCTTTAGAAGAGTTTTTCCAATCTCATTTTCAATCTTTTGATTTATCTATATTGACTCTAAATAACAGGTTTTTAAAATCTACAGACAAGCATCATTTTAAGGTTACACACATTATTTTACATTCAAAGAGAATAGCAAAATAGACTAATAGATGTAATTTGAGTGCGAAGGGGGAGATCAAGAAATAGTAATTTTTTGATGGTTTCCTGGAAATTTAAGTAGGGAGGAGAGGCAACGCTGATTTTTTTTCAGAACTACTTGTAGCAGTTTTTTTTTCCCTTTACTTGTCAACAAGATTACCTTTCGTCATAACATTTTTTTTCATAAAAGAATATACTCATCTTTCCTTAATCTAATCTAGAAAATGGGCATAGAATAAATTATATTCAATCTTTTTAAAATTAAATAATACAAATGAAACTCAAGATGCTGGGCTCTGTAATTTATTTATATAACACTTCAATAAATTCTTGCTTAACTTGACGAGAACTAATCCATTTGGATAATGGTTAGTTTGGTATGAAAGCAAGGTAAAAAGTGAAATGTGAATCGCTGATTAAGAAAACTTTCATTTGATTTTTTTATCGCTTATTGCTAACTTAAAACAAAAACTATAATCGAATTGAAGACCGAAAATTTTTTAACCTCTACTAATCAGATTATTTTTGTAAATTCCCACAAACCGTATCTTAAAATGGTAATCCACACAAAACCGATTAAAAAAAACTTTTCATTACTCAAAACTGTATTCAAATATATGTGTGTCAAGGCTATGAAGATTATTTTTTGCAATTAAAAAAAAAGTCTTAATTATAGTAAATTGCAAAAAAAAGTTTCTCTCTTCTAAATAGACTAATAGTAAAACAAAGCGGAAAACACAATTTTTAAATCCAAAAACTGAAGAAATATTGTACAAACCATTGATACTTGGATGAAGCGAAAAATTCTTTTTCTGCTTTTTAATATATTATTTGTAAAAGGTTTAATTAGCGAGTATTTTATACGGAAGTAATTGTCAATAATATTTCAAATTCCTCAAAGAACTTTTAATTGCCTTTCAATTGCATCTGAATGAAATTTTTTGTGATTGCATATTACTATTACTTTGTTTCTTTAAATGTTTACTTGATTGTGGGAAATATAGATAAATCCCGACTTTATTTTTCTTGGATACTTTTTTTATTCAACATCCATTTAATTTTATTTCTAAAAGTGATAGTAAAAATTTAGCATGAATTGCAAATTGTTGAACATTTTATTTAAATAAAAACAATCTTACATACCTATATTCCCAAAATAATGGATATCTCTTCGTTTTTTCTGTGTGAATAGCCATAAATAAGCGTGAAGATTACTGTCATCGGATCTCGCCATTTTTGAACCGCACTAAAGACGAGAAAGACATAGGAGGTTCTGCTTTCCTCTCCTAGTCGTCGAGTGATTATGGTCACGAACTCATATCCAGTGTTATTTCTGTCGAGTCTTGGGTTCGAGTCCTGGTGCCATTAAGAACCCGCCGAGTAGAGGCCACATCACATTTATTCTGACAAGGCTCGAAGTCCTCACGTCGATGTGGTGCCAATTCAGGTGTCGTCTTTGTTACTAACCGAAGTTCAAAATTACGAGAACCATCGTCAAAAGTCCTCACGTTGTTTTGATGTGCTACGTAAATAATCAGTCAGTTAAACTTCTCTCCTAACTTCCACACCGCGAGAAGAGTTTAAATTCTCTTCTATACAGCAGTTCCCATTATTCCACATAAAAGTCGTTTTGAGAGGAGTGCCAGATCAGGTGTCGACCTCGTCACTTAACCGAAGTTCAAAATTACGAGATCCATCGCCAATATCCATAAGGTTGCTTTATAGTGTGACGTTTATGTAACTCTCACTCCTCCTCACAAAGGTCTTTGGTATAAGACTTAAGAAATTGCCCATTTAGAGCAAATGTTTTTTCCGCTGTGTTTATTAACGTTGCAATTAAAGTAATGCGAGTGGTGTTGATGACAGACCTTGGGATTCTGAACCTCAGTCAAGTGATGAGGATGACACCTGAACTGGCACCACACTCTCTTAACTTCCACACCAGGCCTACGTGAGGATTTTGAGCTACGAAAGGTTTAACATGCATCAGTTTCTCAACATGGCTAGTCTTTAATGACAACAGGACTTGAACATACAACTCTACGACGCCAGCCACGAGTTTGTGACGATGACAACTAGGCTACCGCGGCCAAATAGACTACCGGAACTGTGTGTGTATTCACTGCGATACCAGCAATCATCCGTAGAGAGTTATAATAGCCTTAAATGTGTCCTATGCCCCCCCTCATAACTCAATCCATCTTTAGAGCTCTAGCGACAGCGCCAAATGAAAAACCTTGTGTTGAACCAGACAGCCGAAAGCGTTCATTTACAACAATAGAGCACATTTTCGTTTGAATAAAATGATGTTATTAATAGGGACGTCTTAAGGCATAGGCCAACTGGACCCGGACCCAAGGCCTCGTCCACAATAGTGCTCTCTTCTCGCTCTCGACTCAACTTTAATAAGATCATAATTCGAATAATTTCAACAGTCAAATGTTATTTCCGGTTGTATTCTCAGAAAAACTAAGAATCTTGGACGATATGCCAATTGGCTACATGTGATGGTCGACGTACAGGCCTAGGCCTACCACCATAAACCATCATTACTCATGCAGTCAAAAGGCGGTAGTCGGTGGAGCCGGTCTGTGCGATTGTAAGTCAAGCACATTTATTTGTTTCGGGTTATTGTTTGTGCGAGCATTTGACAACGCATGCTATATGTACTGTTTACCTTAATGGATGATAGGTGGGGCCTACATTTGTGTAGTGGCCCAGGAACAACTTCTGAGTAGGGGCCCAGGGCCTCAAGAAGTCTTAAGACGTCCCTGGTTGAAAATTATGTCTTTGCTATGGCTAAAGTAAAGAGAGCTCCCACTTTTTTTATAACTCGATTAAAAAAAATTAGATAATTTGTACAAAGCAAAAAAAAAAAAAAAAAAAAGACAGTGCATAGAATATTGAAACTACATTAATTAGAATTGCTTAATATTCTACTTTAAATATATTTTTCATAAAAAAATCGTGTTTCGGTTTGATTTGATTTTTTATTTACGTCGATCTCTGAAGCAACATGAGGGCTATTGGTGATAATAAATTTGAACCTTAGTCAAATGGAGACATTTCAGCTGGCAGCCTCCCTCCCCACTCCAAATTTTCAAACCATGCCAAAGTGAAGAATTTGAGTCTGGACATATTTAATGCACATCAACTCCTCTACAAGACGATTATTTAGTTTTTCAATTAAGTTTTAAAAGCAGGCAGTGTTAAATTGGGAGTTACTGTGGTGTTTAATGGCGCAAGAGCCAATTTTAGTTAAGCTGTGCCAAACATGTTACTATATCAAGAAGGTAATAATATACAGGGTTGTTCATAATTCCCTCCAAGGTTTCAGAGCGTTGTAGTAAAAAAACTCAGATGAAAGAGAGAAATGCAGTAAAAACAAACATATGAAAGAATACAGAAAAAAAAAGTTTTATTTACATATTTTACAAGTATATTGATTATACAATTGATTGATTGAATATTAACGTCGCACTGTTCAGCTACAATTGATTATACAAAGTATACATCCAACGCGATAATCCATTTCCTGCCACACTCTAGTCAATATGCTACTATCAATGTTATCAGTAGCATGTTTTAGCCTTTCATGCCGTTCTGCTACGTCACATCGCAAAGTGGGTGCGAAAACTTGGGTAAAAAAACAAGTTTTTAGATGACACGGATAACAAAGAAAGAATAACACGCGCGTCATCAATAACGTTGATAGTACCATGTTGAGTAGAGTGGGGCAGGAAAACTGTACTATCGTATTGATGTATGCCGTGTGACCAAGGGTTCACATATAGAACTCCTGTAAAATATGTAAATAAAACTTTAATTTTTTCTGTATTCTTTCATATGTTCTCTCTTTTGCTGCATTCTTCTTAGACTTTTTACTGCAGTGTTTCGAAGCGTTGTGAAGGGAATTATGAACAACCCTGTCTGTATATATAGCTAAAAAATTGATAAATACACGATTTAAACAGCAAAAGGTAAAATGATTGGAAGAGCTTGGTTTTTTTTTAAATAATATTATTACAAATTTTGCATAAACATTTATGCGCATATATTCGTATGAATATAATCTTTAATAAAATTCAGTTTTAAAAAACTAAATAATTCTCTTTAAAATATTTTTAAAATGTAAGACAGTTTTAAATTTAAAATTAGACTTGGATTTTATGTCTCTAAGTAATAAAAAGAAGTTTATTTTAAACGCATGAAAACACTTTCAATTTTCACTTGAATTTCGACCTAGACGAAAAACATTCGTCCTCGCCGTTTTGTATTCAAATATACAAAAATGACGTAAATAACCTTGACTTTCACTACTTTAGAGGAAAAGTTTGACATTGATCTCATGCTTTCATCGTGAGAGTTGCGAAAAAAATAGTAAAATATATGAGCAAAATACACGAGAAAATAGTCACTCTTTGAGGAAATCTTTCTTTCTTTTTTGCATTCCTCCTTGAAGAACATCAACTATACAGCAGATGGTTATTTGCATTTTAAAATCGCTTTGATGCGTAGGAAAAGGTCGTAAATCTATTCCTAAAAGTGCGACTCGTTCGCCTTTTAAAAAAGGCGGGAAAGTAATTCACAGGATTACAAATTTGAAAATTATTTCGAATTCGATTTAAATCCTTTTAATACGCGAGTACTTTATCGATCGATTAGTTGTTGTTGTTTTGAAACATTGTAACACCTATTACTTAAAGCATGTATAATTAAACTTGTTTTATTTCAGTTTTTATATTACTGAGTTATTCTATTCCATATTTAATCTGCGCTTCTCTATCGTCAAGATCAATCGCAAAAGAAGCCCTATGAGAATAAATAAACATCGTAAAAAAAAGTAAAGGATATTTTATTAACAAGCAATAATTACAAAATGCTTGTATTACATGTTATTAGGGTTCATGCATATCACTAGATGGAACTTCTACGATTGTTCAGTGTGTTTACCCGGGTAGTATGTAAAAGTTCGTGTAGGGATGGCGATCTGAGATCGATTAATCGTAGAATCGATTTCTTCGGCCAAAAAAAATCGACCTTTTAATCGATATGTAGCACTGAATCGATTCAGTGAATCGATATTTCATCCTAGAAAATTGACATACGATTTTTTTTTGTTTTGGTAAAAATTATAAAATTGTTTACAAGTATTTGCATGTAATGTCTTTAAAACCCGTTATATTACGTTATTGGTTTAAGGATTAATTTACTGGCAGGAACAAAAAAAAACTATTTATCATCACGTTCACTCAATAGCCATGATGTATATGAGTATCGTTGGATCATCGGTTCCTTGTGAGCGCCTTTTTTCGATTGCCGACAACATCGCAAGTGATGAGCGGAACCGCTTAGATCCCAGAAGACTTGTTTTTAAAAAGCTTAGATATTAAGTATTGGGAACTATAAGCTATATATTATCCACTTTCTAAACTTTTTAATATAACAAATACATTTAGAAAATAAATGTCTTCTTTTATACTTGATACTATGATATGGAAATAAAAATAATTGTAAGTGTAGAATTTCCTGAACTAAAAAATTCCCGGATTTTATTGATAAGAGATCGTTTGTTATGGTACCTTTCTTGTTTTACTTAAAACGGATTTATATTTACATTGTAAATGCAGACTTGTAAAAAAATCGATTTTTTAGAAATCGATCTTTAAGACCTCGATTTCTTTGTGAATCGATTCATCAGATTACGATTCGAATCGATTTAAAAATCTATCTTTTTCGGAAAGAATCGCTATCCCTAAGTTCGTGACCATAACCAATAGGCCACCGCGGCTATGGTCAAGTGTAGAAGACAACATTGGACCTGGTATTCCACTCTCTAAATCTCCAGATCATGTTATTTTAAGAACTTACCTCAGACTGATTTAACACGCATTAGCCCGTCTACAAAATGAATTTTTATTAAAATTAGGGTTCGAAATGAGGCTCAGTTGGAACATCACCAGTCACAACCTCCCAGCCAAAATCACTTGGGTCCTGCGACCTACTAAGCTATGCAAAACTTATTCCTTATCATTGAACTAATATTTCACTTCATAAAAATGATGACTAGAAATAATTATTTGATTCAATGTGATTTATTTTCTATATCTTAAGCAAAAACGTTAACAGTAAATACGTTTTGAGAGTGTATTATAACACATAAAAAAATTTAAAATTTCATTTCAGTATAATAGAGTAACAGGTACAAACCTGTAAAAAGAACCTAACTCCAAAGTTTAAGATAGTTTTCTATGACTTCGAAAAGATTTTTTACTCAACTAGTAACTTATTAAGAAATATCAAAATACCTTCCCGAGCATCGCATTTGCATAACTAGCTCTCGCTCGAAAATTTCTCCTTCCTCCAAATTGCATAGATTCAAAAGGAAGAAAATTACTAGAAGAATCATCCCTATGATTGCTGCAATAGCAGAAAAACAAATTATGAATATCTACTAATGTCACTTTCACGGTCGTGGTGAAGAGAAAATATTTTTATTAGTAAAAATTAAGGGTGCTGATTGATCTTGTATGAAAAAAATTATTGCAGACTCTATACATCATATTGCCTAATGTTAAAGAAAAGATTGAAAAAAATGCTCCAATATTAAAATATAAATTTGAAAACACATCCTTATAATTATTGTACCAAAAAATATACAATCCATTAAGATTATAAGTTTCAAGCTCAATATTCGACATTTTTTCAGCTGCTCTGTTTAAATATGAATACAATCCATGAAAATGAGTACCAGCTGTCTATAAAAATTCCGCAACCATTCTTTACGATGTACTATTAAAATCCTGTCCTTCATGTTTAAAGTTCCGAGAACGAATAAAAAGAGGAAATTTATTCCACCGCTGATTATACACATATTATGTAACCCTTGATTCTAGTATTTCATTTTTTCTCATAAAGAATATTAAAAAAGTTTATAGTGATAAGAAAAAGGAAAGAAAAACAGTCATTCTCTATATTGCCTTTAAGCAATAAATAAAATGGAAGTTTGATGTAAGTTTTAATTGTTATGATTATTTAAAAAGATCATTAAACTTTAATAAGTCCATCGACTTTAAGAAGCATTTAAAATTTTCATAGCAGCTATGAAAAAAGCAATAAGTAAAGATTATTCAAAATTTGAAGAAATTAAAGAGCAGTAATTCCAATTATTCTGATAAAGTGTTATTCTTGACAGCTACGTTAATAATAAATAAACAACCAATATATCTAATAAAGGATATAACTGAATGCAGAATATATATATATATATATATATAACGCAGTAATAAAATTAATTTACTAAAAGAAAAAGAAAGAGGGAAAATGTCCTTTCATAAATATAAAATGGAATAAACTTAAATGATCATAGCAGAAAATTATAAAATTTAATGATAGGCAGACGATAGTATGGATATTAAAAAGAAAAATGTTTTAGATAGTTGCTTATCAAATAAAAACGACAAAAAATGAACAAGTCTTAAAATTAATTTTATAAAAATAACTATTCTAAAAATAAAATAAATAATATCAATGGAATAAATAGAATAATTGATTTTTCGGACAAAATAGTAACATTTCTTCGAAGTTTTTAAGCAAAATAGCTACAAAGAATAACTTCACGGAAAGGCTTAGCATCATTTTTCGAAACGATAGATCATATTCAAAGTATTCAGCGTCCGTACCCTTCAGTAATAAGTTTCAATAATTGAAAGAATATTTTAAAGTAAAGGTCTGGAACCAGGACTTCGAACCGTAATTTTTTTCGCTTTGGTTCAATTAAAAGAAATACATCGGTTCTGTTCCAGTTTTCGTTTCGCCAAAAATAACGGTTTTCAGTTCAGTTTCAAATGAATAATTTTATTTTATGTATATTCTTCTTTGCACTAAAAAAATATAATTCTATCATAAACAAAAAATGTAATTCTGTCAAAATTTAAAATATTTTTTTAACTGGTACACTATATGAATTGATGCTATTAACCTGCATGTACGATATGAAAAGTGAGCAAAGAACGGGGAGCATTGCCATTGTAATCCAATATCAAAATCGCATTTGACAACTAGGTACATGATTCTGGTTTGTCTGTCCAAACTGTTTATACAAACGTTCGTGGATGACAGTAAGCTGAGATGAGAAAAATGTAACTCAGACAAATATTTTTCTTAAAATCATCTAGTTCATTCAACTGAATTAAATCTCCCTTCTACAAGGAGTTTCAGTCGAAACTGAAACAGAAAAGTACTAGTGAACATTAAAACAGGAAACCGAGAGGCAATGTACTTGTAATGTTGATACTTATATGATATAGACGTCAAATTAAAAAACATTGATAAGTTGATTACAGTAGCAAAATGACTGAAGACATATTGAACCGAAATAAACCAATATTTTTTTGGGTTCAGTTCCGGCTTTCGTTCCAACTAAAATAACGGTTCAGTTCCTTTCGAAACCCTGTCTGGAACTCTTGATGAATTTTAAAAAACAGAAACAAAAAGAAGAAACACCATTAAATGAAATAAATACATAAATGATAAAAAATAATACTATAATGTTGATTCGACTATGAGAAAATTACTTTAAACTTATAATAAAGTATTATACATAGTAAAAATATATTTATAAACGTAAAATAAAACCTTTGTGTCAATACTGCAATTGTTATGTATTTTTTACAAGTAAATATGATTCAAGAATAATAAACAAAAGAAATTTTTTCTGTATGGTAAATTTCTCCTATATATATAAACATATAACCGTAGTTCATATTTGATTGAAATAAAGAGTGATTCTTGAAGTATTGTGCTGAATAGTAATAAATAAAAATAGCATAAAAATTCCTGAAAAACAAGTACTTCATCAACAAAAAGCAAGTTAAACGACATAAATGACGTGCGGACAAATACATATATATTCATACAACAGTAATTAGGGGAAACTTCCGGTGAAACGGTGGACCGAAATCATACCACCTGAGTCAATAACACTACATTAGCATTTTTTGTTGTAGAATTCTGCCACAATTACCATTCATGAAATACGTAGACAAAATAATTTATAACAATGAAGTCAAACGGATGTCTGTGCTTTAGAAATATAGGCTCTGAATTTATTTTACACAGCTGTATAACTCTTTGGAATATTTCTTCAAAAATAAATTATTTTTCAAATATATTTCTTTTAAAAAATATTTTGAAAATATCGGAAAATTACGTGCAAAGTTTTTGAACAATCAGACTATTTTCACCTGATGTAAAAGAGTATGATCTAAAAACTAGGAATACATTTTCACAAATATGAATACTTAAATTTTAATAAAAACTCCTGCACCTTTCTTTTAGTATACCTTTAAAATTTAAAATTGTTTTATATAAAAGCCCAGTGTTTTTCTTGATAACGTAAAAAAAAGATAAAAGGCCCGGTATAGAAAAGAAAGTTTTAAAAAAAGTCTGATTCAAAACACAAAAATGTATAGTATAATAGAAAATAGAATGATCTCTGTACTGAAGTGAATTCAAAAAAATAAAATAAATATTGTCTAGAGACATATTTTGTCTAAAAAAGTATTCTTAATTTCTGGATCCCACAACATTAAGTACAGTTTTTGCTTCGATTAAAATACTTGATCTCTTAAAAATATTAAATTTTAAATTTGCTTTCGCGGTACAACTTATATTCTTTATTAACTCTTAATTCATAAGAACAAAACTATTAAAATATTTTTAAAGAATGTATAGAGTTAAAATATTGAAGACCGTTTTTGAATGTAATATGAGCTATTAAAAGTACTTAGTGGACCAACAGTTGTTTTACGAAGATTAACAGAGGAAAACAATGTGTATTAAGAAATCAACAAAATTATAGGTACTTTTTACAGAAGTAAAATTTTTAGGAAAGACATGTAATTTCGTAAGCCAAAAGAATAGTGATTTTTATCTTAATCTATAAATGTGTTTTGTAAAGAGATTTCTAAAAGAACTTATTTTAGTTAAAGCCACAAAATAAAACTCGGCTTTTTTTAAAATTTGAAATAAAACATCTTTTAATAGGTTTCATATAAATTAAAACTGAAAAAATAGTTTAATTAATTTAAATTAGACTCTTAAAAATGTTCATATTTTCCACAACAATGAATTTTTTTTTAAATGATACATTTTTTTTTAAATAAACATGTTTTTTTTTTTCAATTGTCGTGCCTGCTCGAAAAATAACAGCAATCGAGAATATAAGTTAAATTTCTGAAAAAAATGATTTTTAAAAAATGAAATCAGGATAAATCAAGATAAAAAAAATCGAATCTAAGCACTCAAAAACATTTCACCGAAAGAGGGCAATACCTGTATAAATAGCTTAAAAAACAATATATCCTTTGATACCTTATTCAACAAACATTTCTTCTTATATCATTTTCTGAATTTTTACAGCTCATTTTATAAACACTACTTAAATGAAAGACATACAAATCAAAACAGATTCGAATAATTCAGCCCCTAAGCACTTAAAAATACCAAGTTACAAAATACTAACAACTAAGTTGATAATTTATTTTGTACAAATTTCTCTTGTCCAAAATAGAATATTTATTGCATATTGCAAATACCTCTTAAGCAAAATCGCTTACATCTAACTCCATAAATCTAAAGCAGACATATTCTCGACAAGTTGGGCGATTAATAAAATAACTTACCGACACCACCATGGTTCCGGGGAATCCTAAGAATCTAACTGAAGTGAAGAACGCTAAAGGAGAGAAGGATGGAAGAGAATAAGAAAACGAAAGTACGCACGTCCTTCATCGAAAAACGATCAAAAGAACAGCAGAGAAAAAAAAAGAAGAAAAAAAAAAACCCTCGCATCACTTAACGCAATTTACCGTTGAGTAAAGAATGATGTCATCTTAACCTATGGTGGCTGATTCTATATGCTGATCTTCTTGTTATTTCTTAAGAATTAATTGCATGGACCACGAACCTATGCAACGCTCTTCCTTTTCTCAGTAGGGGGAATGAATATGAGTTTGAGGAAAACAGGCTGTGAATTGAAAGATGATTAACATAAAATTCTAGTCAATAGCTTTTGTTATGGACCGAAGAAGGGACCAATTACTGTTAACAGAGAGAAAATAATGGTTTTGCAATTTATGTATTTATTTTATGTAACAATAGAAGTATTTGTAAGAAAGCAACAAGTTTCTCTTCCACGAAAATATGTGAAATGAATTGATATACAGCAACAGGATGGTCAAGCCACGGTTCTTAAACTTTTAGTATTTAAATGATGGAAAATTTCAGAAATTTTAATATTTTAGGATCTCTTTTTTATCATTTTCCGAAACGAGTAACACGGCATATAAGAAATTCCAATGCCTGCGAAAATAATCTCACTAGAAATGGTATATTTCGCTGGTATACTAATATATATATAGCTGGTATATTTCGAACATCCTTTTAAGACCTAACCCGCATGTTCGTACTGGAACACGACGACAACGTTAAGACACAGCAAAAATGTTTTTATTATTTTTTTGTTCAGTGTTATTGAGATCAATTAAGTGATAATAATCAGAAGAATGTAATATTTAAAGATAAATATATTTCGGGTCTTAAAGGGATAAGAATGTATTTCCCGCACAATCGTGGAGTCGGGGTCTTAAAGGGATATAATCAAATGCTTTAAAATAGCGCCGTTTCTCAGGTTTATATGTGGCCGTGGTAGCCGAGTGGTCATGACCATTGTCCATGTACAGGCATAGGCCTACCACCATACACCATCATTATTCCTTTAGTCGAAAGGCGGAAATCGGTCGAGCCGGTTTGTGCGATTGTAAGTCATGCATATTTATTTGTTTTGGGCAGGGACGTCTTAAGATTTCTTGAGGCTTTGGAGCTCCACACAAATAAAGACTTTACTTATGACCCTTAAAAGTAGACAGTAAATAACATACATTATCAAAAACTCGTGCAAACAATAACCCGAAACAAATAAATTTACATGACTTAGAATTGCCCAATGCAGTTTGACAGACTGCCGCCTTTTGACTGAATGAGTAATAACGGTGTACAGTGATAGGCTTAGGCCTACACGTGGACAACGGTCATTACATGTAGCCAGTTGACATATCGTCCGAAATTTCCAGTTTTTCGGAGAATACAACCGGAAATAACATTTGACCATTGAAATTATTCGAATTACGATCTTATTAAGGCTGAGTTGAAAACAAAACGAGGCCCCCATTGTGGAAGAGGCCCTGAACCCGGGTACAATTGGCCCATGACTTAAGACGTCCCTGGTTTCGGGTTATAATTTGTACGAGTATTTGACAACTTATACTATGTTCTGTCTACATTAAAGGGTCACAGACCTCTATTTGTGTAGGGGTCCCAGGGCCTACTTTTGAGTAGGGGCCTAGGGCCTCAAGGAGACTTAATACGTCCCTGTCAATGACTGCAATGACCACCGATAGGAGACTCAACAACTAGGGGCTGAGGTCAAGGAGGCAATTATGCGGAATGCGCTTCACCGTTGAAAACTCCCAAGCGCTTTTCAAGTAGACAGCTAGGCACATTCAAATTGGAATCTCACGAATATGAATGTTGTTAATTTCAAAAACGAATTCCGCTTCGAATTGAGCCCTGATACCATCAGCGAAGGCGTGTTTTAAGAAAGCTGTTTAGAGCACGTTTGAGCTCTGAAAGAGCAGACGTCTCCAACTTTTCCAGGATCGCGTTGATATAACTCGCCATTTAGAATGTGTATGCCAAGCAATCTTTCAGAAGGATATCTACAAACTTAGTATGCTTTAATGCCAAGCTGGGTAACAGTTTTCATCAGGGCGAGAAGTGCACTAAAACATTGTTCTTCCTTTGTATATATACAGTCGAATCTCTATATTGCGAATTTTTCTATGCGGCGAACTTTTTCCTGGAACCTTGAACACATTTCACTATTTTCTTCCTAAAATAACCTCTCAATAGCGAAGTGCATTTTCTATATAACGAACTTTTTCTTTTGTGATTCAATTTTTTTCCACCCTATTTTTAAAGTATTTCTGAACATTTCAAGTTATTCTCTCTTTTAACACATTTTATGGTAATCATAAATCTTGAACAGGTTTTATTAGATCCTAACTCGCACCGAGAGTAATAGAGTTCTGGACGTTTCATCCAAGAAGTGCAACCCTTAACCCCCATTGACCAGTTCATTAGAAACATCTTCGATATTCTCTTTCACACTCAGTGGAGTTGTCCCGATTCCCCGTGTTCTAGTTATAAAATAATGTATGTTTAAGAAAATTTGCGTGCTTTAAATTAGAAAATGTCTATAAAATTCACTAATTTTAATATAAAATTATTTTCTTAATAATGAAAATATAGTGTATTCTTCGACATTCTTTTTTCTTGTTTTCCTTGTAGTTTTTCTTTCTTTCTTTTCCTTTTTTGATGGGTAAGATATATAAAATAAACATATATTAATTTTAAAAAAGGTGTGAATAATTTCTTTTTTAATATGTAGTGTTTATGAATTTAAAATTTGTTTTATGTGATTTATAAAGTATATCAAACGATGGACCTCTATATAACGAATTTTCCACATAACGAACTTTTTTCCGGGATTTAGCGACTTCGTTATACAGAGGTCCGACTGTATAGCTATATATTTTCCGAATAAAACATTCAATTCTATGGTACTGTTAATGTTTCCTTTTTAATAATACGCATAACCTCTATCTATTCTTCTCTTTGGATAATTCCTTCTAGGGGCATCGTTTTTAATGTTAAAAAGAATATGAGAGTATAATATTTTCTCTATGTATTATATAGAGGAAATTCTCAGAAATTATAATGGTGATATGTTGAATGGATGATATAAATACTCAAGTAAATTCCGAAGTAAAATTTATTTTTCAGATTCTATCCTTTATAATGCACGGTAAAAAAAACAAATGAAATGATTTAAGACAAAAAAAAAAGTAATACTTCCAAACAATTTTTATTTAAGGCGTCAAGAAAATAAACTTCGGCTAACCTTCCTGAAGTTTGTTAGAATTACAGCCCAATTTTTATCTCAAAGGTCAACTCTCTCTCTTTCTCTAAAATTGGTTGCTGTTGATGTATATATTTGATCATTCACGTCTGCCTTTTTCCCGAGAAGCAACTAATGTTTTTGAGAAATTTCTAATGGTTCTGAAAATTTTTACAAACGATAAAAAAACCCACTGTAATGGAGACACTTAACAACTGGTTAAGTGTGGGAGGAAAGTATTTGTTTATCCTTTCAATGGTTATAGTGGAAACATTAAGGAAAATCATTTTTTTTTAAATGGAACTTAATGATGTTGCGTTTCTTTCTCTTCTTATGTAATAATTTAAAGAGTTTCCAGTCTATTCTATTTATGCCATGATCAAGATTAAAATAACAATGGTAAAAAGATTGTAAACAATAAATTCTGAAAGGATTTTAAAAATTTTAAAATGTGACAACAATGCTATAAAATTATCTGAAAACATTATAAAGCAGGAACAAACATATTAATTAGATATTTTTCATACTATTTCACTCTTTTAATAATAATATTAAATCTAGCAGTGATTTATAAGTTTTAGCAGTGATCTTGTAGTGTTACATACTCAAAGAACTTCATTATTTATCAAGCGTTAATTACTACGCGTCTTAATTGTTTAATTCGTCCTTTTTATATATATAAATATAAATATTATCAGCTTCTTCTCAATACTTTAATAAAGATTAAAGGGAGTTGGAAACCTCTCTCTCTCTATATATTGGCAATGTTAAATTGGCTGTTTTCGATGTTCCTTTCCTCAAAATCTGTTATATGTACACGCTTGAAATTTTTCATACAATTAAAGTACACCTTTCTCATTATCCTAAAATGAGCTTTTAGCTAATTTTGAATTTTTTAATAATTTATGAAATATTTTATCAAACATTGCGAAAATTGACCCATTTTTCACATAAAAATTGTAAAAAATAAAGTTTTGAGTTTTTTACAAAAAGCTCATTTCAATATATATTATCCATCATTATAAATATACCAGAAAAAATTTACATACCTGTGAACAGTAGTTTCTCAGAAAAGATACATCGAACATCAAAATTTACATTTTGAGATAAATTGATTTTAATGTATATAGTGAGACTTCTAATCGGCTAGGAAATAAAAAAATGAAAGGCTCAATTTACAATAAAAGACACAAGTTTTGGTTTATATTAGACGTTCACAACTTTTACGTAAAAACGAAGTACTTTATTTAGATTTTTCGCCATTCAAATGGCGTGGCCCAGTTTCAACGATTATTTAAAAATGGATTTTAAGAGCTTCTAATTACTCTAGAGATTAAAGTAAGGGATTTTTAGAAAGGTTAAAATCTATACAATTTGAAAATGTAAAAATCTCAAATTGTCAAAAAAAAATAAGATTTTATTTTTCCAACACCCCTTAAAATGTTCTCATACAATTTCTAGATTGTAGTCTATAAACAGGATGAAAAGGGGGGTATATTTAAATCTTGTATGCATCATTCAAAAGTTTCATGTTCAAAAGTTCTAAGGAATATTAAATTATTCGTTACAGTTCTAAAACACGAACAAAACAATTGGTGTTTTTTTAAAGAAATCCTTAAAACTACCCCCAAAATTAGAAAATGCTTTGTAGGTTGTCGCAAGCCGGAGGTTGCAGGTGTAGTTTGAAACACCGAAGAAACATTATTATAAAAATAATTACTTTTTATTTATGACTTATCAACTTATGATTAATTCAAGTTTAATAACCGAAGGAGCAATCCTAATTAGTTTCCTGCTTTAAGCTTATAAGATTATGAAATATACACTTATTTCTTGATCCGATTGTAAATTACTTGTCGGATCTTTCCTGAGCTGCTACAGTCCTCTTCAAATCTGATTCTATGTTATTTCCACTTCTCCGAACAGCAGATCTTGTTTGAATGGTAGCGTAAGGACTCACGACTAATACCTAACTCTAACACACCCATTGCCAGGGTTTAAATACCACTAACATAAGCATAAAATCAAGTTTTCTCAACGGAAGGCGGTTTCAAACTCAAACCACAGTTAAAGAAGAATTTCCCCAAGAGGATTAATAGAAATATCGTGGATAGAACCCATCACAAAGCTTTAAAAACCAAGAAAAAACAATAAAGAAGGACCGTATAAATATGCATTTCTTTAATTCTTTAAATTATCATAAGAATTTATATAATAGCTATATCAGTTATAAGACCACATTTCATCGAAATTATAATGCATGTGACAGATTAGTACTAATTTACAATTAGACATTTTTAAAGTCATTATAGTATCGGAAATTTATTGTACATTTTCTTTTAAATCAAGTTAATAATAAGGGCATTACGGATATAATTTATGCTAAATAATATTAAAATCATCTTTATAGGAACAAGTAAATTAAGATGTAAATCCTTTTTAATTGCATATAAAGTGGGAGATAAATATCCTTCAATTAAGTCATACACCTCACTTACCTTTTTAAATTTTTCTGTTTTTTATTTTTATTTACAAATTGCTTCTTTTTAAAAATATCATTGCCTATAAATTAGAAAGGAAGAATAATTCGGTAATTTAAATGTGTGATAAAGTAAAAAAAAATTCTATAAAATAATAATTTTAATAATATTTGCACAAAAAAGTAAGACAGAGAGAGAAAAAAAAAAGAACTCTGAGTAAAAAAAGCTTCTATTTTACACCAAATTATCGATAGTTCTTTTCCAAAAAATTTTCAAAAAGTTCATAGGATAACATTACTAGTATTATTCAATTTCCCGCTTCAAAATTGATGAATGAAAACTAAGTAAACATCACATTTCTCTCTCCTTCTCTTTCTCTATTTCTCTCTTGATATATAAAAAGAGGTATTAGCTGGCATCGTTGTCTGTTGCATAAAAATAAGACGATGAACAAAACTGAATTCAAACATATTTTACTTAAATGTTGCGAAAAACGTGTGCGAAAAATAAAACTATTGTCTTGTTCGTGTGATACATCTTTCTACCTTTACCTTAAAACTATCAAAACATACTTCTGTGAAAAACAAAGGAAATTATTCAACAAAGAGAGATCTCGGGCAATTTATAAGTTCCAACAAAATCAGATTAACAAAATACTAGAAATTGTAAATAAAATTACTTGAGAAAAATGATTTTTAAGTTAACAGTCAAATGTAAGTCAGGATATTTTTTTTTTCTTTCTTTTTTGTAAATATATTAACTATGTTCTGAGGAATACATAAACATTCTTTTTACTACTATAGAAGTTTAAGCAAATATGTAAGTGCTGTTACACACTATAATTTTATTAATTAAGCTATTATTCAGTTAAATATAATTATTTTAAGTGTTATTTAATTTAATATATATATAATTCATACACAAATATATTCCTACATGAAATAATGTAAAATATTTTAAAAAGTAATACTTATAAAGACACTTATTTCCGTTTTAACTGTTTTATATCTTTGTTGTTTTTCGACTTTAAGCAATTACAAAAAAATCTATCAAACATTTTACTATTAATAGAAACTTTAGAGCAAGATGAAAACCGTAGAATAGTTTAGCTGGAATATTTTTAGCTTCTACATTTTATTTCAGTATTTGAATTTTACGAACTGTTTCACAAGTAAAAAAAAGGAAAATAGAATCAGTACAGAAATCAGAAGTGTTAATGATAAATTTAGCATGAAGAACAGTAGAAGAAGGGAATACTACCTTATATTCTAAATTTACATCCGATACATTTTCGAAATGTATATATATTCTTCCTACTTCCGCTAAAAAATCTTTAGTACATCCTTTTTGGTTTTTAAATCGTATTTATGCTTCATTGTTTCCAATATTTCACAGTTTAAAATGTTCGGTTAAAATTTCTTTTAAAATTCTGTCAGTAGAGTTTTTATGCGGAGTATTATTCTTCTAAATTAACCAAGCGTTTAAACTAGACGAGTTCTTGTCAGTTTTTTCAATAAACACAATAACGGAAAGATATTGTCCAGTGTTTCCCAAAGTGTGATACTCGTACCCCCAGAAGTCCGGGAAGAGTTTGATGGGGGTACACGTTGCATCGGAGTTTGGTGGGATTATGCACTGAAACGTGCTTGGCTGCGCCTAATTCTACATTCTCGTGAAACAAGTCAAAACAATTTCATCCTTCTCATTAATCTAAATAAATGTTATTTATAATATAACTTTTTGGTATATTTTATTTCTCTTTTCTGATTAGTTTGCGTACGTCACAAAAAAAGAAAGAAAAAAGAAATATACAGTCGGACCTCCATATAACGAAGTCGCTAATTCCTGAAAAAAAGTTCGTTATATGGAAAGTTCGTTATATAGAGGTTTACCTTTTAATATACTTCATAAACCACATAAGACAAATTTTAAATTCATAAACTCTACTTATTGAAAAAAAGTAATTATTCTTACCTTTTTGAAAACTAATATCTAATTATTTTATATATATCTTACCCATCAAAAAAAAAAGAAAAAAAAAAAAAACTGCAGGGAAAACAAGAAAAAAGAATGTCGATGAATACACTTTATTTTCAACAGTAAGAAAATAATTTTATATTAAAATTAACGAATTTTAAGGATATATTAGAGTACACAAGTAATTTTAAACATACATTATTTTATAACTAGAAATTCTAAGCATATATTACCATATGCCTCCCTAAATTTAATTACTCATAAAACCAGTTCAAAATTTATGACCACCATACAACGTGTTAAAAGAGAAAACAATTTGAAATGTCCAGAAATAATTAAAAAATATAGAGAAAAAAAATTGAATCACAAGAAAAATGTTCGTTGTATAAAAAATGCACTTCGCTATAGAGAGGTTATTTTACGAAGAAAATCGTGAAATGTTCTTGGTTCCAAGAAAAAGTTCGCTAGATAGAAAAATTCGCAATATAGAGGTTCGTTATATAGAGGTTTGACTGTATTTTAAATGTTGTTAAAATACATCCTTGTTTTTTGACGAGACGAGAATTACAGAAGGGGTACACGTATGTCTAAAGTTTGGGAAACACCGATCCAGTAGATCAACCATGAGTAATACAAAATCCATTGTGTTCAATTTCGTACACATTAGAACCCTTTCAAGTAGATATCTAAGCGGGGGAAAATTCTAGTTTTGGAATCAAGTTATGTTTTTCGACGTATGATGATTTTTTTTGACGACATTATTAAATACTTGACTTCAAATAAGGAATAACTCTAACCTAATTTTTATTTATTTAACTTTTCATTTCAAAAATCTCATCCTTTAATTGTCACATATAAATCAGGAATTGGAATAAATCTTAAGAAACCCACGCAAATAAAAGCATTTTTCCAAATAAATCGTCTGCTACAACAATAGATGGTTTTCCAGGAGTAGGTTTATTATTCTTCATTTCAAATACTGAATTGTTCTCCTGCACTTTAATACTTGACATAAAACATAATTCTTAATGTTTTTATGTTAATGCATTCTATATTTATTTTCCTTTGCACTACGGGAACAAAGAACGAGGTATAATTGGACTTTAATATTTCGTTCGTTAATACACCACTCAATTTATGATTCTAAATTCCCGCCGTTTACGGAATCATAAATCATAACGCTATTCATAAAAGTACAATAACCTAGTAACCACATAAAATAAAATTCGTTCTTTTCTTCTGGAAACATTTGGTATATATGTCAGTTAAACATTCATTGAAAGAAAATTTAAAATTCCGTATATGGTACATAATAAATTTCATCAAATTTTAAAGGTATATCTCTTTGTTCTCATAGATTTACCTGAAAGTAGGCGTTATTCTAATATTTTATTGCTGGATGTCAAAAGAGACTGCATCAGATCTCTAGAAGAATGCAAATGTAACTAATATTGATTTCAAATCAAAATCTTATGAATTAACCCTTAACTTCCCACTGTTGCATTTCTGCAAGATATGATTTATTTTAATTTAACAAACTCAATATTTTTTTTAATTACCTACAAATCACTTACCTGAGAAAAAAAAAGATTACTGTAACGAAATACATGCTAATTTTGTCACTAGATGGAAGTACATTTTTTCTAGAAATCACAGCAATTATAAAAATATCTGATGCCTCAAGAATTGTGTTTTTGCTATAAAAAGAATCCATTATATTTTATGCTTCCTCTTGTTTATTGACGAAATAAATTACCAGGTAAGAAACATTTTATGATAAATAATAAAATCCTCATATAAAAAAATGCTTTGTAAATTTACAGCACTACTGCGCAATGTTGCATTTCTGCAACAAATAAAAAAATAACTGAAATTCAATTTAAAACAGTTTAATTTTTTTATATATATTTTCTCCTTTTATTATTACTTGAGAACTAGCAGATATAATTTTTTCATAGAAATTTAAAAAATTGGGAAGTTAAGGGTTAATTAACTACTGGATTTATTTTATTTATCTCTTTATCGACAACTTTCTGGAAAATTGTATAATGTTGATTTAAAAATCGTATAAAGCCAAAAATAATATGCAACAAAATAAAAAATGGAAAGAACTCTTCCTGAGCTGAAAGGCGAAAGAAAAAGGAAAAGCAACAACTCGTGCACTCCACATAATTAATAAAAATAATGAACTTTAGAGAAACAAAACTTATTCTCAAAAGCAGTGGTTCCCAAACTTTCGATCGTCGTGGCCCCTCCCCCTTTGTGTATCAGTCTGACATCGCGGACCCCCAAGAATTTGAGCATCCCTCCATGACTCCCAACATAGAGCTAGCTGAGGGATTTAGATTTCTTAATAATCTTCAACTCATACAGACTTTAACACTTCGTTTTTTTCCCCCTTTAACTAATTAATATTCTTGAATATTAAAAAATCTGAATTGATATTCTCTCTTGATCGAACTACACATGTTCTAGTAGAGTATTTTCATTGGGTACAATTTAGGGATCTAGTCTAGAATAGAACATCTTTTTTTTTTTTTCAATTTCCTTAAAGAGGGTTCATTAAAGAGGGCTAGTTAAAGAAACATTAAATGAGAAACCTTCGCGAACTCCTTAGATAAGCGCAGGAGACCCCAGGGGTGAACGGACCACAGTTTAAAAACCCCGCTGCTCCAAAGCAAGATTTTATAAATAAAAACCTCATTGAATTTTTTAATATAATCGTCAATTTCTTATCGAGTCTCCATCACAGCTTTACTCTTGCCATCTGGCGGGGTTTCCGCAGATTAATGATCTGTGCTCTTGCACAGTGGTCTCCAACCCCCGGTCCGAGGATCAAATACTACCGGTCCGCACAAGAAACATTAAATTATTTCTATTTTATTTACTGCGGCATATTTTTCTTGGGTTTTGGCTACTTTTTATGAAAATCATTTTATATTCCTTGTTAAATCACTTTATATTCATTTTTGGTGTTGCTATATTTTATTCTGAAGGCACGTTTAAATACACACACACAATTAAAATAAAATTATTAAAACAAAACAATCTAAAATATAAGCAATAAAAGTCCTCCCCCTCAGTGGGCCGCGGTAAAATTATCCAACGTTAACCGGTCAGCGGCGATAAAAAGGTTGGGGAACACTGCTCTAGCACACTACTGCCCAACTCAATCGCGTAACGGAGAATATTAAGCCCCCCTCCCCTTGCGAAGTCATCTTTGGGGTCTTAAGCCAGATCTTACAAATGGTACGTACTTGACGTCAGTCAGGATTTGGGCCCCCTTTACAATCATGCCCCCCCCCTTGCGATGCGGGGGTGTACGTTACGCCACGCCCAACCTTTTTATCGCCGCGGACAGACCAACGTTTGATAATTTTACCGTGGCCCGCTGAGGGTGAAACGTTCATTGTTAATATTTTAGATTGTTTTAATTTAATAATTTTAATTTGTTTGTGTATTTTTAAATATGCCTTTAGAATGAAATACAGTTACTCCAAAAAATAAATATAAAGTGATTTAACATGGAATATAAAGTGATTTCAATGGAAAGTCGCACAAACCCGAAAGAAATACTCCACAGTAAATAAAATAGAAATAAGTTACACTGAGACGGCCCGGTACCATTTGATCCACAAATCGGTACCGGCCCGTGGCCCGGAGGTTTGGGACCCCTGCTCTAGCATATTGAGAGATGAAATTTCTTTTAAAAAATATGATAGCTACTTTATCTAAAATTTAAAAAGGATATTGAAATATTAAGTGCATCCAATAGAAAAGTCTTCAATGCAGCCTTATTCGATCAAAAACAAACTGCTTTGCTCAAAAAAACTTTGTCGTCTTCGATTGATCTTTTCCAACATCTTTTTCCCACTGAACTTCACAATAAAAATCAGAAGTTAAAAAGAAATACCGCATTTTGTCAATGGTCAATGAATAAAAATAGCCACTTATTGGATTCCGAAGGCCGTGCAAAGAGTTTTTCTAAAAATATTCGTGAAACCACCAGTTAACCATCGAGAATGGAAATTCCATAAATACATGACTAATCGCAAAGGAAAAAAGAAGGCACTTCGTGGCTGATTTACGAAACCCTGGTATTGCGTCACGAGCACTCCTGACCTTAGCTATTAATGCCCAGTTTAAATAGAAGAGAGAATATATGAAGGAAGGAACCATTATTCCGCATGTCATCTTTATTATATTGCCGGAAACGCCCTTGGCATTTTCATCGAACTGACCTTCACCGGCCAACAAAACTTTGACATCATCGTCCACGAACATTAAGCACTTTGACGAGTTGTATTAACTATCAAACAGCAATTTTGGAATAGACATTACGGCTGTCGCACGAAATTAGAATTTTTTTAAAGGTCTATTCAGAATAATTTGCGAAATAACTTTTTTTAAATTGAGAAAAACACATAAAAGATATCGTTCTTAGTCAAGGATCTCTGTGGCAATAGCCAAGTGATAAATATTTTGATTATTTTTTATAAAAAAAAAAAAATACCAGGCAATATATATATATATATAATGTGTTTCACAATCATCTTATTTTCAAAATAAATTAACCAGTAGCATGTGTGCGAATAATAGAAAGTAAGTATATAGAATATATACAAGTGTAACAGAACATAAGTATAAAAAGTATTATGGAACAAAACAATTTTTTTTAATAAAACGATTTTAAAAAAAAAAATCTTACTTTCGATTTTTAGAACAGAATATCATCTCTTAAGTTGACTGATAACGTTCGGAACCGTGATTTTTTGAAAAAAAACGTATAAATGAATATTTTTTTGGTATATTTGGTGTCAGTTGAATTAGAATATACATATAAAATTGTTTTGAAAATATTATTACAATAAAAAGTTATTTAAATGCAATTCTTGGCAAAAAAGGAAGGAAAAAAATTACATATTTTCAAACCATTCTGCTTATATGAAAAATTCTTCTGCAACAATACTATTTTGCCTTATATATAGCTGGAAATTCTAGAAAGATTCTGAACTAGAATTCTTGAAATATATAACATTGGAGTAGATTTATTCATATTTTAATACATCAGAAAAGAGAAATTTTAACAAGAAGCATCGGTTATATTTCAAATGATCATAATTCTGAAAATTATCTTAATTTTTCAAAAATTCAGGCAAAATATTAATATTATAGAAGCATTTTTCGTAAAAGAATGTTTGAAAATATGTCATTCTTTGTTCATTTTTTGCCCAAAAACCCCATTTAAATAATTTTCTACTGTAATAATATTCTTAAAACAGTTTTATATGCATGTTTTAATTCAACTAACAATAAATATCAAAGAATTATTCACTTATATGCTTTTCCAAAATGGCGGTTCCGTATTTAGTCAGTCACCATATAATAATTAAAAAACTCCTTTATTATAATAAATTAAATTCATTAATACAGCAGCACCCCTCATTTTTACTTAACGAAATTTTTAAAAATTACTCATTTTTTTAGGCCAAAAGATTTTTAATAAAGAAAATAAGATCTCCAAAAAGATCATTAGCGAAGAGTTGTACCAAGAATGGTACGGTAAATAGAATGAATGTACTTTTAAAAACTACAGTCAGGTTTATTAAACTGGATGAATATCCAATAATTTTAAAATGGTTGTGCAAAACAAAATATTGGCAACCTAAATCATTATGACCAGTGGCGTAACAAAGAATATTAGGGGGCCCCTGCAAACTCAGATTTTGGGCCCTAAGCCCAAATACGTACTAAACGTCAGTCAAGCTTTGTGCCCTCTAGAGTCCCTGCCCTCCCCCCCCCGCAAGCCAGGGGTTGCGGGGTTGTACGTTACGCTACTGATTATGCTCATGTACCAAGACTATCGCAACAGTTAATGGAATCGATAATAGAGCAGACACCAGAATACCAAATCACAAACATTCCTATTTCCAGTAAGATGTTATCGATACAGAGCGACATGCCTGAATAAAAATTATACCTGACAATCATCAGAACTGTGTGCATTGTTATACGCAATAACCCAATACACACCGATTAATCTTTTTCCTTGGAGAGCTAAAATAGCCTATTATTTGAATTGATTTCGCAGCTTTCAGCTTAAAATGGGAAGTTGCAATACGATTATTAAGTACCTCTAATAACACGTTTGAATTCCCGCCAATCAGAAAAATTCATACAATTAAATAGATTCGAACCATTTGCAATTACGAAATAATGTACTTCAAAAGTGACGGACCTTTTACATGCCCTTGTGAAAACAATTTACTACTAATGCACACTGAATTCATAATACGCGTTGTGGCATCTCTCTCTCACACTTCCTAAAGAAATTAGATAAAGTAATTGCTTAAAATTTTTATTGAAAAAATTAAATATTATTTTCAAACACGATCCTTCAGTTTTCTAGGTACTATGCTATCAATAATATCAGTAATAATGGCATTTAAAGCACTGCGCTTCATAAAAAGGTAAGCATTTTTCTATTCCTACTGTTAAGAATACTTGTATGCCATATATATATATATATATATATATATATATATATATAGAGGTGAGTGAACTAACATTGGTAAGAGAGGTGAAAAATACTTGCTTCATAACACAGTGCTAAATATATCTAATGATAATAACTATATATATATATATAATTGGTAGATTAAAAATTAAATTCCCTATCTAGTAATTCCTTTTATATTACCTCTCACCTCTTCAAAGTATCAAACTAACTGACCCATTTATTTCTTTGAACATATGGCCTAGCCAATAAACATGTCTAATTCCAGATCGTTATATATTTAATAGCCCTATATGTACCGGCATTAGCTAACTTTCAAAGAGAACTCATAAATTTACGCGCCGCGATCGGTGTTTTAGTGTTAGCCCGCTTAAAGATTCGCTGGTGGCGTGCTTTCCTCTCTGTCTACCTCTAAAATCCCGGTTGATGTGTAGCTTTGATCAGTAAGGCACGTATTGTTTGGAAACTAAGTCTGTTTCTGACTCTAAAATCATGTCATATATATATATATATATATATATCTTGTTCAAATTCTCAATCGTTAATAAAATACTTTCTACTCATCCATTCAAATTCATATACATTTTCTTAAACTTGTCGTGGATGGCACTTGATATTAATATAGTTTTTTTCAAATATTAATTAATTAATTAAATTTTATTTTTAATTTTAAATTTATTCTGCGTTATTTCTACGTTAGTTATAACTAGCTGCAACAGATGGTGAAAGTACATTTTTCTAACAAAGTAGGAATTGACTTAAAATTTTTTTTCATATTACTTGTTTGTAATACTTTAATGTTAAATGTTGGAAGCGTTAATTTCTAACTTCTTTTAAGCCATTCGAAAATGTTAGCGAATGAGCTCAAGGATTGCTGAAGCAAAGGAACAAATAAATTCAGCTAGTTACGACTCATCAATCAATCTCTTTTTAAAAAGATGTAGAGCCTGCTTTCGTGTAAAAAGCAAACACTTCGAACATTTAATCCATTAAAGGAAAGGTGAGGGCAACTTGTTTTTGCTTACAGGCCATATTGTGGGAGATGAAGATACAGGAGGGCCGCACCTTTTTAAAATGATCGCATTCACTATAAAAATAACAAACGCCACACACACACAAATAAAATATTTACAGTTTTATTCAATTTATTCATTGTGCTAATTGCATATTATCTATTGCTGCAAACACAGTTTGTTCGGTGTTGAGCAAATAATTTTTGTGACGCTCACAACAACAAGTGAATATTTGTCGCGAGAGGGCGCTAGTGTGTGTAATTAAATTCGTAATATTAAACGGTTTGGCGTGCAAGAGCGTATGGAGAACGTACAAATAAAAAATTCCTTTTATCTTAGTCCTAGCCATTTAATTGGCTGGATATTTAATTTTTTCAAATATGTGTAGTGAATCAGTGCAGTGCGCGCAGTCGAGGCTGCGTGATTACGTCGAGAGCCAGAAATGGCCAGGACTGGAAAAGGAATTTTTAAAATTACGCGCTCAAGCACAAATGGAAGCGTCCTTTTAGGTAAGGAGGAAATTGATATTTGCCATTTGGTGAGAGGTCAGTCTTCAATTTTCTTATTTTGTGTTTGAGGATAGTTATTTTGTGGTTGTGGGTGTGAATTTGTGGTTGAGTTAACATTAAATTTGTGGGTTTAGATAATTATTTTGTTTATTTGTTTCATTTATACAGAATAACTTTTGATTGTGTTTGAGATAATTATTTGTGATTCATATGTGTTACATTTGTGGTGGAGATAACTTTAATTTGTGTTTTGAGATAATTGTTTGTGATTTTATGGTTCATTTTGTGGCTTCGCTTTTAATTTGTGTTTTGAGATAGTTTATTGTGATTTATAGTATTGAACACCGCACATTTGTGGTAAGATAACTTTAATTTGTGTTTTGGGATAATTAAATTGTGGGTTTATTTGTTTCATTGTTGATTGAGATAATAATTTTACCTTGTGAAAATGAGTATAGGTAGAGATTTAAAAAGGATGAATTGCGGTCGGTTCAAATTAGTTGTCCCAAGGCAAATACTAAGTTCTAGATTTAAGAGAATTAATACAGGAGAGTGGGAATTTATAAAATGATGAAACGTATCAGGCTATTGTTGATTGTGTATTGGAGGAGATAAATGACAAGAAGAAATGAAGCGAAAATAGACTATAGAATTGAAAAATTATTTTGCTGGCGCGAACATCCACCCCCGGGTTTGAATGACACATTCAACCCGGGGTGAGTGATGGCTAATATTTCTAACAAAAGTGAATATTTGTCGCGAGAGGGCGCTAGTGTGTGTAGTGCAGTGTATGTGTAAACAGTTTAAGAACAAGGGCGTATGGAGAACGCTCTAATAAAATTCCTTTTTTTTCTTAGTCCAAGCCATTTAATGTGTGTGGATATTTAATTTTTAAAATATGTGTAGTGAATCAATGCAGTGCGCCCGAACGAACACAGTTAATTTTAGAATCAATTTAATGAGACAAATGTACCCTATTATACTTATATACAAATTTTTTTAAATCAGGATAGAGATTGCTTGTTTAAATGCTCATCACAACCTGCATGTTTATGTCATCTTGTTGTACTTGCATCTATACTTACTCTTGTTGATCTTCTTGCAAGAAAAACTTTGCTCACAAATATATATTAGCTAAAAGATAAAGAAGTCAGATAGTCATCACTTAACTAAGTGATATTGATTTTTTTCCCGGAGCTGATATGACACCGGTTTTCCCCCATGGCGTTGAATTTCGGGACACCCTATATATATATACATGAGGCATTTTACAAATTATACATATTAATTTTCAAGAACAAATTAGCATATTAATTTAGCATATAATTATTAATGTTATCATATTTAATTTTCTGGCTTAGATATGTAGATATATTTTTTCCTTGGTATATTTTACTTGATATAATTGACAATAGTAACTTCAGTAATTTTAGAATTACATTTGTAATTTTATTTTAATATTATCGTTGGCATTAATAGAATCTTATTCTTTCACTATTTTCTTTTCTTTTCTTTTTTTTTTTGCAGCACAATGATATGGACAAATATAGGGGAAGGCTGGCTGATCTTAATACTATGTTTAACCCTACAATCTTAGTTCCTAGGGTTAAGAGTTTGCTGTTTCACTACAAAGGCTCTATCTCTTAATTTTGACCCCCCTCTAATGTCTGGTTATACAGTGAAATATGTTTACCGCAAAAACGCTTAAGACGAAAGATCGGTTAACACAAAATAATACAACGATTCCGACAGACTACTATGTACTTTCAAGCATTTTTAAACACGAAACTAAAACGCTTAACACGAAAAAATTTCCCTTCTGGGAATGAACAAAATATGACACACAACAACTGCGCAGACGTGATTTAAGAGGGGTGTGAAATGAAAGAGAGGGGGTTTCGTATGTTTCGTAGAAAGAGTGCTTTGAAATACCCTCGGAACAGCCTGCGACACGCGAGCCAGTTTTGTTTGTCTAAGCTTCTTTCAATCTTCACACCCTTACAAACGCCACACAAAACATCTGATCTCTCATAGTTAGAATTTGGTGATGAGTAAAAATAAATGAATTTGGTTCGTGTTTTTTTTGTATTTTAGAAGAATTTTTTTACGCGCACAATGGCAAAGAGCACAGGATGAAAACAAACGGCAATCTCGCTTAAAATGGAGATGGTGCTTTTTAAGGCTATTGATCAAAAATAGAAGACAAAAACGGAAATCTGTAAAAATTTTGGTATTGCTAAATTTTACATTAAAATTCATTAAATTCTTGTGAATGTTTTTGTTTCATTGATTTTTGAAATAGACGTATATATACACATCTGTGTGAATAAAATGTACTGTTATAAACTTAATTTTGTTAAAAACATGTTTTTTTTTATTGCACTGCAGTATCTTTTAACCCAAAAAAATATTTCTTTTCCTTCAGTTTCATGTTAAGCGATTTTCACTGTTATCTATTTATTGCTCTGTTTTATTAGATTTATGGCAACTTAATATGTGATTATATAAGTGGAAAAAAAATGAGGTGGAAACACAATACACTACAACCATTGCAACAGGGTTATCCAATGGGAACAATCTGAATTTGGATTCGCATATTTTTTAGCAAAACCAAAAAGTTTTTGAACATACAGTGACCATAAATTAATTTAAAAACCACTTGGGCAGTACTGTACTTTATGACAGCCAAAAAAAACCCCTTTACTTTAGAAATATTTTCAATCATAAGTATATGAATGTTCTTATATCTGAAAATGACCTTTCGAAAAATATAATTCAGAAATTTATAATTTATCATATGAAGACTGGCAAGAACATTTCGAACACATTTCCATTCAAATTTTGAGAAAAAGTATATTTCAAGTTCATACACCTTCTCAGTTGAAATGATTAATGAGAGTCATTTAACACTTATACGCTTGAGAAGTTGCCAAGCAACACAAATTACAAACCAAACTATTCCAAACAATCATTACCTGAATTTCGAAATTAGGATAGAACTTAAAACACTTTCTGAAATGATTCCAAGTCAATCTGATGTCTCTACTATTTTGTACAACGTATGTATATATACAAAGTCATGCTCATTTTTAGCATTAGCGTTTACATAATCAAAAAAATCAGTCATTAGTCAATTCAAAAATAAATAAATAAATCTATGTCCTCGAGCAAAAAAGAATTCAAAATTCTTCATGTATATAAAAAAAAGCACGCTACATTTCCTTTTTGTCAATTTCGAATGTGTACGCAATTCAAGTATTTTTTTTTCTTTTAAAAATTCTTTGTGACGTTAATCAGCGAATGTTTTAATTCGTATCCCTAGCTTACATATTCTCTTTCCACGGCCCTGAAATTATTTATTTGGATAACAGAGATCAGTGGCGATCAGTTTTTCAAGGGGGAAGGGGGGCCAAGGTCGAAAGTCTACCATTCTCGTGTCATGCTCCAAAACGCCGCTCAACATATTTTTTTGATTTTGTCGATTTTCGGGAAAAAAGCAATAAATAATTAATTATTGAATAAATACTTATAGCATTAATTAATACAATTAATTATTAATAACAATTACTTAATTAAATTTTACGTACTATATACACATAAGACTATAATCAATTCAAAAAAAGATCAAAGGCTTTCGGAGGGAGGGGGGTTTTGGGACCCGGGGACCCACCGCCTTGTGTGCGCCACTGACAGAGATAGTAAATAGAGTGAGTGAATATTAACGTCGAACTGTTCAGCTACACGAGGGCTTTTGGCGACGGACCACGTAATTTTGAACCATGGTCGTGACGTGGACGACACCTGAGCTGGCACCCCCTTCTCCTAACTACCACACCACACCTACGGGAGGACGTTTCAGCTCTCGACAGATTTAACGTGCATCGCTGCCCTACACGGCGGGTCTTTAGTGGTACTGGGATCGAACTCATGACATATCTGCCATGAGCCGATACCTTAACCACTGGGCTACCACAGCCCGATAGTAAATGGAAATATTACAGGAAAGAATGATTAACTGTGTGAAAAAGAATGTTCACTAGATGTGCCAAAAAGCTTTGTATTTTTAAAACAGTGATTCTCAACCACTGTGCACTTTAGTATGTCACCAAATTCTTAAAAGGTGCCACTAATTTTTTTTTAATTATTAATAATACTCTGAGTCAGAACCCTTTAAATCATCATTCTAGATCGGCCGTCTAATAATCCCTTAGGGATTATTTCAACAAGGAAATTTGTGAGCCGCGCAAAGTGAGCTGCGCGGCAGATCAGTACTCTGTTAGACATGTTAAGTGTTTTCCAATTTTGTGTGTCGTGTGTATATGTTTTAAATAATTGTTAAAATTAATAAATCTGTTTGGCCACAATCAATGCATGATTATTCCAAGGATGCAAAACTTTACTCTCTGAGGGGAAAAAAATCCACAACAAAATATCTTTGGTGGTTTTATGAAAATAAGCGGCCATAAAATTGTTATTGGCCATTTGACAACACTAGAGGAGAGAGTTATTCATTACTTCCCAAATTTAGATATAACAAAATTTGATTGAGTTCGTAATCCATTTGTGATAACGGATACATCTGTGTATGAGTTAACTCTGAATGAAGAGGAAGAACTACTTTCACAAACATTCTGTAATAATCGAGATTTAATTTCAAAACACCCAAAAAAGTCAATTAATTCATATTGGATGGAATTTAGAGTCAGTAATTCCATGATAGCCAAAAATACTTAAAAAATATTTTTCCAATCTTCTACATCTTATTCGTGTGAATTCAGATTTTTTTAGCATTAACAAATATAAAAATGAAAAGAAAAAAGAGGGATCGAAACATTTAAATGCAGATGACGAAATGAAAGTGTCATAATTTTTACGAATAAATATAAATTATCAAAAATATCAAGCTCAGATTTCACATTAAATGTATTCTTATAATTAACTTGTAATTAATTACTCAATAAACATTTTGTTGACTTTACCGTATATATTTTATTTAACATTGAAAATTATTATCATAAACTATTTTACATAGTATATTATAAATAAGTAAAATTCTTTGAAGCTCATTTCATTTTTAGTGTGATGCCAAATTTTTTGAAACTGTTAAAAGTGTACCGCAAAGAAAAAGACGAGAAAAACTGTATTAAACAATACTAAAGATGTAAGAATGGACAACTTTATACTAGAGCAAAAATTGGCGCATTCGGCCTCTTGGACCAGTGATACTCAAACTGCGGCCC
>BMAV01026283.1:54403-76312 GCA_019973955.1 Trichonephila inaurata madagascariensis | reverse complement strand
GATTGGGTTAAGCTTTTTTATCTGTGTAGTCCGGATTTCGTACATTATGTTAAAAGTCATATACGGTTGGAACGTTAATTATTTGTACATGTCTGGAATGATTTTTTTTCGGGAAGATTTTCAATTGAAAATTTTTGCACACAATTGCTTACAAGGGTTTTTAGTTGAAAGGAAAGTTCTGTTATAGAATGTAATGATATAGTTAATCATCCTGAAATGATTACAAGATAAAAGGTTAAAAGTAGCCGAGAGTCTAGAAATTTAAAAAAAAAAATGAAAAAATGAGTTAAGTTGATTTTGAGAAGCACACCAGCCATTTAATTGTATGTGTTTTTATCATTTAATTATTTAATTTTAACTCCCGGATTTATAAGGAAGACAAAATTTTCAGAAGATAAGTTTTGAAGCTCTTCATTGGAATAAAAGATAAGAGGTTCAGCTTAAATCTGTAGTATTGACTATATAAAAGTTTCAACCAACAGCACCAAAAAGAATCTAAAGCATCTTAATCAATTTGAAGCATTTGATAGTTTTCTCTTTTTTTTTTATTTCATATATTTTTCGGTGCCTCATGAAATCTTTTTTGGAGGAGACAGGGCCATCTGAAAATAGTTAAAAGGAAGCTACTGTGTCACAAATGAAATTCTAAAATTCTTTGAAGAAACTCTCATTGATAAATTACAAATATTAATTATCTAAACCGAATTATCTAATGACCAGCGGTTAGCTTTCGTGTTATGGATTATAATTCATGAGATATTATGTTTCCTATATTTGTTTTATTATTTAAATATGTTCTCCTTATTTTTTTCTCATATATGTCTTTTATATATACTTAAATCAATGATTCGATACTTTTTAAAGAATCTTTTCCAATAAATAGTCTTAAAATGGGATATATATGTAATACATTTCATTGAATAAGAAAAATTCCTAAAAGTATGTTTGATATGCTGTATGTGTAGTTTGCTTTGAAATAGTTAACTTAAATTACTGAGACATATTTTTATAGCTTTAAAGATCTTATAAACCGCATTTTGTATGCATAATAACTAAGGTGTAATTTTTTAAATATTCAAAAAAACAGCTAAATCATTCACAAAAATATTTTTCAAAATAATAAGATATGGTGAATTTTCATATTTTCATTTTTTCCTAACCAAGAAATGCTGCGTTTAGAAGTAAACAAGTCAATTACAGTTTAATTAGAACAAGTAATAAGAAAAAAAAATTAAGTAAAATCCTACTTAGGTATATATATATATATATATATATATATATATATATATATTTATATATATATATATATATACAGTCGAACCTCTATGTAACGAAGTCGCTAAACTCCGAAAAAAAAATTCGTTAACCCTTTAGCTGGCAGTGGCTAATAGGTCTAGCTACGTATTAAAATTTTTTTCTCCAAGCGGTGTTCGATA
This sequence comes from Trichonephila inaurata madagascariensis, assembly GCA_019973955.1. Lineage (NCBI taxonomy): Eukaryota > Metazoa > Arthropoda > Arachnida > Araneae > Nephilidae > Trichonephila > Trichonephila inaurata. Next base: position 74,876 of record BMAV01026283.1, on the reverse strand, counting down.
TTTAGTCTATCCATATGCGTTGATTGAAGCTATCACACATACAAATTAATACGGATGACAGCACGATACCTTTTTTTTTTTTTGCATTTCATGTCCTCAGATGGGTTGTTAAAATAGTTTTTCTCGATGTAAATCTACAAATTGTAATTTTGGTTACTATAAATAAATTGTTTTATCTTTGAAAAAAATTTTGACATGTCTTAAGTATACTTTTCTCTCATTTGAATGAATTAAGCAGTTGTACAGTTAAAAAAAGTTTTTATTTATGTTTTTGGAAAGCTTTTATATGTGGATAGAGGCTCTATCCTCTGCCCACATAGAACAGAGAAATGATCTAGAAATTTTAGCTTTTCCTGTATTTGAGAGAGAGCACTTAGAATCAAATGAGAATGTTGGGATCGGAAATAAAAATAAACTTGGTTTACGATATGTGGTAGAAGATTCTCGGATGCAAAAATCTTTCATTACAGCTTTTCTGCTCTCAGAAAACGTTTGCATATTATTAAGTTCCACAGTAAGTAGCTCATCAAATTTGTGAAATAACTAATTAATTCCTCGAAGATATTACTCTATGTCTAACTTTTTATACTAAAATTAAATAAAATATATGTGGATATGTACCAATTTCAATGTATATCCTATTCTACGTATATTCTAAGTAAGTATTCTATGTTGTACAATTATTCTATTATTATTTTATTGTACTTCTATTTTGTATTTAATTTTTATTAAAATAGTTATTAGCATAAATGTTAACTTTTCATAAAAATGTTTATTGTAAAATGATTCCCTTTCTCTGTCCCGAAAAGTAAGTTAAATGTCGTAAATGCGCAGTGGCTATAATGTCTACCCACCACCCAGGAATAAAACCCCTGATCGGATATTTTTTTTGTGACTAAATAATGTTTATAGAGGATGAGAACATTACATTTATCAAGTACTTTATCACAAAAAAGGGTATTTAAGCTTTGTGACCATTAAAGGGTTATATGGAAAATTCGTTATACAGAGGTTCATCTTTCAATTTTCTTTGTAAGCCACATAATACAAATTTTAAACTCATACACACTATATATTTATAAAAATGTAATTATTCACACCTTTTTGTAATTTAATATATATTTATTTTATTATCTTACCTAACAAAATAAAAGAAAGAAAGAAAAACTGCAAAGAATTAAAAGTTTTTTCATTGATGCTCAAGCTCTTACGTTTTGACATTTTCAAGCCACAAGAAACGAAGTTACCAATACGACTGATCTGCACTACAAATAAACGGAAACTAGTTCAAGGACACGGGGACACGTGACAACTCCACTGAGGGTGAAAGATAATACCCTAGATGTTTCCAGTGAATTGGATAGTGGGGGTTACAGGTTGCACTTCTTGGATAAAACATCCAGAATTAAATAGATGTAGTACAGCAGTATTTTCGGATGAAGATAGAACCTTTGCGGTAAAGATGAAGAAGAATCAATTCTATAATAGCAAGTATGATCCTTTCACTGAAATCGATTCAGATTAAGGTATCCGACTACGTTCGGAACCGTGATTTTAAAAAAGTGCATAAATGGATAATTTTCATGATATTTCATATCACTTAAATTAGAATACATGTATAAAATTGTTTTAAGGACATTTTGACAAAAAAAAAAAAAAAAATACAATATTTTGGCAAAAAATTAACTTAAAATAATTTTTTTTCAAAATGTTCTCCTTTTGTTAAAAATGCTTCTATTATAATAATATTTTGCCTGTATATAGCTCAGACCTCTTTACAGAGGCCAACTACGATTTTTGAAAAATTCACATTATTTTCAGAGTTACCACCAATTAAAAGAATTATTAGCATTTTTTTCTTAAAATTTCTCCCCTCTGTTGTCGTAAAACATGGATAAACCCACTTCTAAGTTATATATTTCAAAAATTCTAGTTGAGCCTCTGTAGAGAGATCTGAGCTATATACAGACAAAATATTATTATAATAGAAGCATTTTTCACAAAAGGAGAACATTTTGAAAATGGGTCATTCTATGTTCATTTTTTGTCAAAATATTGTTCTTAAATACTTTTTTATTGTAATACTATTCTTAAAATAATTTTATATACATTTTCTAATCTAAGTAACACTAAATATCATAAATATTATTCATTTATACGCTTTTGGAAAATCACGGTTCCGAACGTAGTCGGATACCTTAAAAAGAGGGAGACAATGCTGCAAATAAATGCTCTATATGAAGAGGCACAAAAACATTTGTAAAGAACGTAAACTTAAAGGATACATCTAGTACACTTTTTATCCTCTTTCAGATGAACTTTTCAAAAAGAAAACTGCCATTGCTAGAGCAATAAGAGAAAATAAAAAAGGAATTCCAAAATTTTCAATTTAAAAAATAAAGAAGTTTACTCCTATATGTTAAGTTTTTGAAAGATACAACAATTGCGTTATGTACATCCAAGAAAAATTAGAATTGTCTTTTACTTTTAACAATACATATTGGTGATATAATGGATTTATCTGCAGTACCATCCACATTGGTTTTGTTTTATGTCTGAAATAATATCTTCTTTATTTTAAATGAAGAAGCAATTATCGCCATTCATAAAATGACCGCATCATAATCAATGGATAGAAAATGTTATCAGTAGACAATAATAATATTTTCTTTGTGTTGTTGAACGTTGCGATGGTAAATGCACAGTTTATTTTGTTAAGTACTCAGAAACCACTGACTAAATATCGAACCAGACGCTAAATTCTGAAGTATTTCAGATTTCGATTTACAAAAGAACGTAAAGAATGCAGAAACCGGCAAGCAATGTTTCTACGAAATGAAATAAAAAAAAAAGAATTAAGTTCCAGTGAAAACATCGCACTCACTCGCGACGAAGACTAAAGGATAGTGTAAACAAGGTACTGAATACCCTAGTAAAGAAAAGGAGAAAAACAAAATTTACGCCTGAAAAGTGTAATAAACATGGGGCATTTCCTACTTTTCTTTCTTTTTCACCTTTGTACACAAATTTTAGGGTAAAAACAGAATATAAACTCCCTTGTGTATGAGATACCCTGCGCGTAAAATCCCGTTCTTTCCTTTTCGTACGAGAAATGCCGGGTTGGTATTTTTAAATTTCCGGCAAGTTTTTTACTGCAAAAGCACTTTTTATTTTCTTCAAGTTAGAATTCCATATTTACTATTCCTTGTCATTAAAATATCCTCAGAGTAAAAACTAGGTACAGCTCGCAGATCGTTATGCTGCTGATCTCGAAGTAACACTGACAAAAAATTGATTTCCTCGTGTTTGTGAAACTTATCGTTTGTAACAAAAAAAATTATTTCCGGACAGTTTGAAGAATGCGGTGCATATAGAACATGGTGAGAGTGAAAAAACAAAATAAATCTTTGTTGTCCAAGCTGTTATCCCTATTTTAAGGCATGTTGTTGTGTCTCAGAACATCTTTACTCTCAGAAAAAGAAACAGGCATTTAAATTGACTGTAATGTCGTATTTCAATTGAAATAATAAACTTCAAAACACATTAAGAATAACATTTAATCCACAAAATTTGGCACTGTATGTAAAAGTTCCTAAAAGAAAGTTTTCATATACGCAAAAGATAACTCTAGGGTTGGGGTTGGCAACGTATGGCACGCGTGCCATATGTGGCACGTAATACTATTCTCAGTGACACTATACATTAGTCAACAAATTTGTCAATATTTCAGTGGATTGAAGACAAATTTTTAATGACCTTATTTGACAAACATCTTCACAATTACGGACATTTACGGAATTACGAAAATATCTGAAAGATAACTCCAAAAATAAATTTACAACTATTTCGTAAATTATTGAATGCCATTGTTGGAGAGATTAAATTGTTTGAAAAGAGAAAAATTGCGTGTATTCTACTTTTCTCTATTGAATCTATATATCTAAGTAAGAAATCTTTCACATATAAAAAAATATTTCGAGTTGACAAAGAAATTGTTTAATAGCCGAATGTTCAGAATCATGTCAAATTGAAAGTCATAAGCTATACCCCTGATTTTGTGATATGGAAATATATAGAGGGGTGTAAGCATTGAGTTGCAGTAGAATTTTTATTTTTATATTCATTTAATTATTATACAATGAAAAGAAGTACTTATATTTCTTGTTTAAAAGTACTTAATATATGTACAATTTTAATTCTTTTTATTTTTGCTGAAGAAACAAATATGTTTCATGCTGTTTATTTTATTTTTTTTTTGTTAAAAATATCTTTATATGGTACAAAATTAACATATTGTCAAGAAGATTGAAATAAACACACGGTTAGGCTCCTTTATACGGCAATACAATAAAACCTTAAATCTATATTATTGACCTTTATTCTCTAACTTAGCATGCGTTATCACGAAAATTGAAATATTTCAAACATATCCTACTGTGTGGCAAGCTGAATTATATCTGCAGATTGATTTGGCAAACACCAGAGCTAAGAGTTTGCCAACCCCTGCTCAAGGGAAATGACAAGAACGTATAAAATATTATATAATATTAAACATAGCATTGAGTTTTATTTGTATATGCAGATAATTGCTTAGTAACTTGATAATCATAACTTGCACAATACTTGCTTTTGTATCAAAATCTACCTTTCGAAATCATTTTCCTTGAAAACTTCCAGCAAAAAATTGTTTATTTTTCCGTTTTACTTTTCATTATTTTTTAAAGCTGAATATTGATGGAAATCTCTGTGTCCCCATTGTCACTAAAAATCAAATATGTCATTTTCATTACATTAAGACTTTCACTTTACTTAAACAGACATTTAATCCTTTAGTTAAGTAATCGAATTTGAAGAAAGAAAATTTAAACCCCTGGGAGATCATAAATGCTGTTTTAAAAGTGTAAAATTTCGACTATACTTTTTTATAAGACTAAAATCCTTTAGTGACAGCTCAAATCTTTTTTGCATTATTACTGTGAAACAGCTCAAAACAAGTGAAAACAACTCATAAATAAGATTAATATAGTAGTTTTTTTTAATAGCTCTCAGGGATTAGTTATTATTCTCAACATCATATACTGTATTATAATTTAACATACATAAAGCAATTTCAGAAAAAATTTGCAATATGTAATAATTGCTAGTAAGCATATCTTACTCCAACATTCCTAAATAAATCATATAAAAACAAACAAAAAGATAAAATTTAATGTATTTAATTTAAGTGAGTTTAAGAGAAAATATAAGCAGTTTAACAAACAAGAAATTAATTAATATGCTTGATTATATCAAGTTCTTGCTCTTATTTATTATGCAATTGACAAAAAAAGTTCTTGCTACAAATAAAACAAACGTCAAAATTAATTAAGTTATTTAATTTTATTAAATAGCTAGTAAGGTAATAAATCATTACTATGATGAAATATAAACTTAAGCCAAAACATAGATGATTTCGGAAAGTAATTTAAATTTGAATAATTATAAGAATATTTGTCTCTCTCTCTTTTTTAAATAGTAGGAAAATAAAAGAAAAAGAATCTTCCTTGTAAAATATTGATTTTATTTTATTTTAATATTTTTTTGTGTGACTAAAAATGTTACGCGTATGATTAATTTAAAGTTAGTTGAATTTGCAAATTTTGGTATTCAACACTTTAGATATTTCAAACTATTAAGGTATCCGACTACGTTCGGAACCGTGATTTTGCAAAAACGCATAAATGGGTACTTTTCATGATATTTAGTATCACTTAGATTAGACCACATGTATACAATTGTTTTATAAGGGCATTTTGACAAAAAAAATTATTTAAAAACAATATTTTAGCAAAAAAGTGACTTAGAAAATTTTTTTTTTTCAAATTTTTCTCCTTTTGTGAAAAATGCTTCTATTATAATAATATTTTGCCTGTATATAGCTAAGACCTCTCTACAGAGGCTCAACTAGAATTTTTAAAATATATAACTTAGAAGTGGATTTATCCATATTTTACGACAACAGAGGGTAGCAATTTTAAGAAAAAAAAGCGCCGATAATTATATTTCAATGGGTTGTAACTCTAAAAATAATGTGAAGTTTTCAAAAATCACAGTTGAGCCTCTATAGAAAAGTCTGAGCTATATACAGGTAAAATATTATTATAATAGATGCGTTTTTCACAAAAGGAGAACATTTTGATAAAAAATTATTCCAAGTCAATTTTTGCCGAAATATTGTATTTAAATAATTTGTTTAGTCAAAATGTCCTTATAAAACAATTTTATACATGTATTCTAATCTAAGTGACACTAAAAATCATAAAAATTACTCATTTATGCGCTTTTTTAAAATCACGGTTCTGAACGTAGTCAGATACCTTAAGAGCACAAATATTGAAATATAGAAAATGGTTAAATTCAATTTAAGTACCGAATTTGCTTAGGATACCATTACCAATAAATTGTTAATTTTTAAAATCACGAAAAAGTATGTTTAATATTATTCAAAATTACTTTATGATAGAAATTATCTTTTTAAAAATTATACTTATTTATACTTATTATATTATAAAAATATACTTGAATAAAGATGTCCTACTCAAAATCAACTTACTGTTTGTTTTGATAAATGTAACATTTGTATAAAGAAAAATGTAAATAATAATATATTTAACAATTTCAATACACTTGAAATAAATGTTACATGAATATTGATCATCTAGGTTTTAAAGGTTAAAGAGAATATGATGTATTACCACTTTAATATCGATGATTTATTGATGTTTTTTTTTGTATTGTAGCGATAGAAAAAAACACGCGCTAATTATTAGCGCCTGTTTATATCTTAGTATCCTTTCATTTCGCTTAAGGTGTCCAACTACGTTCGGAACAGTGATTTTAAAAAAAAACCCGCATAAAAGGATAATTTTCATGATATTTAGTGTCGCTTAGATTAGAATACATGTATAAAATTGTTTTAAGGACATTTTGACAAGAAATTATTTAAATACAGTATTTCGGCAAAAAATTAACTTAGAATAACCTTTTTTCAAAATGTTCTTTTGTGAAAAAGGCTTCTATTATAATAATATTTTGCCTGTATAGAGCTCAGATCTCTGTACAGAAGCTCAACTATGATTTTTGAAAAATTCACATTATTTTCAGAGTTACAACCCATTGAAATAAGTATCGGCGTTTTTTTTTTTCTTAAAATTTCTCCCCTCTGTTGTCATTAAACATGGATAAACCCACTTCTAAGTTATATATTTCAAACATTCTAGTCGAACCTCTGTACGTAGGTCTAAGCTAATTATTAACTAGCTAATAACTAGCTAACTTGAGTTAATAATTACAGGCAAAATATTATTATAATAGAAGCATTTTTCACAAAAGGAGAATATTTTGAAAATGGGTCATTCTATGTTCATTTTCTGTCAAAATATTGTACTTTAATAGTTTTTTATTATAATATTATTCTTAAAACAATTATATATACATTTTCTAATCTAAGTGAAACTAAATATCATAAATATTATTCATTCATACGCTTTTGTAAAATCACTGTTCCGAACGTAGTCGGATACCTTAAAATATTTTCATAGTTTCAAATATGTTAAATATTTGCACATATTCAGGATGAAAGGATCAATGTCGAGATATTTTTTCAGTGTTGTACACATTCTCCAATAAAATACTATTTAGACTAACCGCATAACTCGACGTATAAAGTTCACTTTAAGCACAAAAGGATATAATCAAAAGTTACGGGTGTCTGTTTTACGCTGAAAGATAAAAATTAGATTTCTGTACATACATTTGGCCGAGATTTGTAAATGTTTTTTCAACCTTTAGCATCCATATATTTACATGCTGTTTTAACTTCGATTTGAATGGTTTATTGATACACGCATCGAAAGCATGAAATAACGGCAATCATCCGCCTCGAATATGCTCAATATTTGTCTTGCATTCTGTCTGCAATTTCTTCGTATTATCCGTTAGAAGATATCTGGACATGGCCCAAACTAAAAGGTTTTCTGGATTCTTCAAAAATACCCCGATAATTTTGCCAAGTATTTTTTATCCACAATTTTACACCGATTCCGTACATCTGCTTCAACCCGGAGGTTGAAGGCGTCGTTTGAGACACCGAATCATCAGATATTGTTATAAAAACACTTATTTTTATTTCAGGAGTATTGCAAAGCTAAAATCATATTTTTTTTGACAATTTGAGATTTTTACATTTTTAAATTGTACAGATTTTAACCTTTTTAAAAATACCTTACTTTAACCTTTAGGGTAATTAGAAGTCCTTAAAACCTATTTTTAATTAACCTTTGAAACTGGGCCACGCCCATTTGAATGGCGAAAAATGAAAACAAATTTCTTCGTTTTTGCTTAAAAGTTAAGCGTCTGATATAAACCAAAACATATATCTTTTATTGTAAATTGAGAATTTTAATTTTTTATTTCCTTGCCGATTAGAAATCACTTTATATACATTAATATTAATTTATCTCAAAATGTAAATTTTGATGTTCGATGTATCTTCACTTATAAACTATTGTTCATAGGTATGTAAATTGTTAATGATATATTTATAATGATGGCTAATATACGCTGAAATGAGATTTTTGTAGAAAACTAAAAATATTATTTTTTATGTGAAAAATGGGTCAAATTTCGCAATGTTTGATAAAATATTTCATAAATTATTAAAAAAATTAAAAATCAGCTAAAAGCCTATTTTAGTATAATGAGAAAGGTTCGCTATAATTGTATGAAAAATTTCCAGCATGTGAATGAGAAAAGGTACATAGAACACAGGCAATTTAACATTGTCGGTATATTTAGAGAGAGAGGTTTCCAACTCCCCTTCAAGCTGATCTATTTATGATTACAAAGATTGTAAACTGATGGAACAAAGACAAGCAATTAAACAATTATCGGCTTTTGATCTGGTAGTAGAGCGATTTTCTGATCTCTCCCAGTTAGGCTTTATTCCAATTCAAAACTTCTCTCTCTTAATTCCACGTTACCTAAAAGGGATTCTCTAAACTCACTTGAATGATAGCTTAAGGACTAACACTAACATACCGATTACCAGAGTTTAAATAGCGCTCAAGTAAATATAAAGTGAAGTTCACTCTACGAAAGGTGGTTTTAAACTCAAACAACAGTTAAAAAAGAATTCCCCAAGAGGATTAATAGAAGAACCTCGGCGAAGAACCCGTCACACATCTGCATGTGAATGAAAGCACCTTTTGGAAAACTAGGTATTGCCATCTGTTTTCTTTTAAAAATAATAGTGGATTTTAATGTATTGTCTTTAAACAAAAGAGAACTACGGTGAAGTGAGATATTTCATGACCTGTTGTTTTTATGTAAACCACTTTTGTAAAGAGATAAGAGTATTAAGCATTCATATACATTTCAGGTTTCTTTGCAAAAAAAAAGGTACATGTTATCCGGTGAATACATTTAAAAATTAAAAATGCAGTTCGAAAGTATAGGTGCATGTTATACGCCGGTACGTGTATTACTCCCGAATATATAGTATATATATATATATATATATATATATATATGCAGTTGAACCTCTATATAACGAAGTCGCTAAATCCCGAAAAAGTTAGTTACATAGAAAATTCGTTATATAGAGGTTCATCTTTCAATTTTCTTAATAAACCATATAAAACACAAATTTTAAATTCATAAACACTATATATTAAAAAAAAGTAATTATTCGCACCTTTTTGTAAATTAATATATATTTATTTTACATAATTTAGCTATTAAAAAAAAAAAGAAAAACTACAAGAAAAGTTTCTTGACGGCTTTATCCACTTCCTGAAGAATTAAATTTTTTTCTTTGATGCGCAAGCACTTATGTTTTGACATTTTCTTGCTACAAGAAACGAGCTACGTACGACTGATCAATACTACAAATAAATGGAAACAAGTTCAAGAACATGAGATTCTACTGAAGGTGAAAGGGGATATCGAAGATGTTTTCAATGAACTTGACAGTGGGTGTTAAAGGTTACACCTGTTGGATGAAATGTCCAGAATTCTGCTACTCTCGGCAAGTTAGGTACCAAAAAAAACCAGTTAAAAATTTCTGACCACCATAAAATCTACTAAAAAAGAGAATAATTCGAAATGTCCAGAAATACTTCAAAAATAGGGAGGAAAAAAAATTGAATCACAAGAGAAAAAAAATCGTAAAATAGAACATAGACTTCGCTATTAGGAGATTATTTTACGAAGAAAAAAGTGAAATGTTCTTGATTCCAGAAAAAAGTTCGCTATATAGAAAAATTCGCACTATAGAGGTTCGTTATATAGAGGTTCTCCGCGACGAAAGAGGTTTTGCAAAAATCAACCCCTTAGAATGGACGTTAGAGTGGTTAAGAGACGTTGTAAAAAAACATATTACCGTTTTCTTTTAATTTATCCGACTACTTTTGGAACCGTGATTTTAAAAAAAAAACGCATAAATGGATATTTTTCATGATATTTAGTGTCACTTAGATTAGAATACATGTATAAAATTGTTTTAAGGAAATTTTGAGAAAAAAAAATATTTAAACACAATATTTTGGCAAAAAATTCACTTAGAACAACCTTTCTTCAAAATGTTCTCCATTTGTAAAAAAATGCTTCTATTATAATAATAATTTGCCTGTATGAATACAATTAGGGAGGTACGCTAAATATGACACGACTTTAATTACTTGGAACACTTACGTCAATTCAGTTGCTCTGACATCTCAGCTTCCTAATCTAGATTAAATCTAAAGTGAACGATCGTCAACTTACATTAATTATTTATGAATAACTAAATATATGTGACTCACTTGTAATTGATTAATCACTGCTCCACTAGCAGCCTATCCTAACCCTCTCCTCTTCTAACCTGAAAGCTTAGACTTTATACAGTAGTCTTAATTGCGTACTCACGAAGCTTTCTAATAAATAATTCTTAAAGACCAAAAATATCCCAAGGGGTCTTTTAATAGAATAATCGTGGATAGAACCGTCACAGCCTAATGGAGGATTAATGACATTTCAAATTTATTTTAACTAGTTTTTTTGTTACCCTCATTGCAAAGTTGAAAACATTGCATATAAGACAGTCATTGAAAATATTCACAAAAGAAAAAAAAAAAAAAACTAGAAAAATATTTAAAAACATACAAAGGTTTTATCATGATTTTCTTTTAAGGTATCCGACTACGTTCGGAACCATGATTTTAAAAAAGCGCATAAATGTATAATTTTCATGATATTTAGTGTCACTTAAGTTAGAATACATGTATAAAATTGTTTAAGGAGAGATTGTGACAAAAAAAATATTTAAATACAATATTTTGGCAAAAAATTAACTTAGAATAACCTTTTTTCCAAATGTTCTCCTTTTGTAAAAAATGCTTCTATTGTTTTAATATTTTGTCTGTATATAGCTCAGACCTCTTTACAGAGTCTCAACTATGATTGTTGGAAAATTCAAATTATTTTCAGAGTTACAACCATTTGAAATAATTATCGGCGTATTTTCTTAAAATTTCTCCCTTCTGTTTTCGTAAAACATGGATAAACCGAATTCCAAGTTATGCGTTTCAAAAATTCTAGCTGAGCCTCTGTACAAAGAACTGAGCTTAATACAGACAAAATATTAATACAATAGAAGCATTTTTTACAAAAGGAGAACATTTGGAAAAAAGATTATTCTAAGTTAATTTTTTGCCAAAATATTGTATTTAAACATTTTTTTTTTGTCATAACGTCCTTAAAACAATTTTATACATGTATTATAATCTAAGTGACACTAAAAATCATTAATATTATCCATTTATACGCTTTTTCAAAATCACGTTTCTGAACGTAGTCGGATACCTTAAATATCAACAATTCCAGAAATAGGGATCTTATTTAGAGTCAAAAGCATATTTATTAGCAAACTTTCTAACATTATTATGTAGAAAGAAAAACTATCTTCGTGCATATTTATTTACACGAGTAAGACTTAAGTTTAAACCAAGAATCTTTACAATTAATCTTGATGTACTGGCAAAAATATCAGATCAAGACAAATGAGACTCGAGAAGAGTCTCTAGAGTTTTTAAAACAAGTTATTTATTAGCTTACATTTGACAGAATTAACTGATGTCGAAGAAGCTTATTTAAAAATGCGGAAATATTTAAACATATTATAAGTAAATAAGTTTTACCCTAACATTCCCTTTTCAACCATGATTAGTTAAGTAATTACATAAAAGTAAAAGATGATATATTTCTTAATTAAAATTTTAATTAAACTCAATTTTCGATGTCTGAGTGACATGTTATTGGATTTGGGAAATAAATTCCAAGTAGAACGTGGCACTTAAATGAGTTTTAATTCTGTAAAAATTAATTTTGTTCTCATTCTCAAAAGAAATACAAAATTGGACCTAAGTATTCTCGCAAAGGTTTAGTAGATTCATAGCTTTGTGTTTGCCCATATGCATTTGACAGATGTCATATTTATTTCCTGTAAATATATAATCATTTAATACATTTCATTTTAATATGAAATTTTCTACACGCTCCACAAATTTCAGAATTTTAATATTTAACTAAATAAGCCCTCAAACGCACCCAATTAGAAAATGTTTCAAAAAACATTTTCAATTTGTATCCTAAAGTTAAAATTAATATTAATGGCATGTATTTTCCCTTTTTGTAAAGAAATGAGATGGAATACACAGAATTATTTTTAAATATGAGAGTAAAAAAAAATTCTTTAGGCGTTTATTATTTTTTTATTGCTGTGATTGTTTAAAGAAGGATATAGGGGAAAAAAACGTCAATTAAAATATATTACAAAAAGATGACAATTTTTACCTGCACTTTGCTTAGACATGCTGAAATTGAAATTGTCATTTAAAAAGCAAATGGTAAACGCATTCCCTTGCAATGGATACTAGTTCTGAAAAATCTTTAAAATTTCAGAAGGAGCTTCGATTCTTTTGTGTCTGGGGTTTTGAGACGAATACAAGAATATAACCAATAAATCATCGTCACAAAACTGGCCGCCGACTACCTTTCATCACAAAAAGTCTCTGTTCTGAAAAGGGACGTCTTAAGATTAAGACTTCTTGAGGCCCTGGGTCCCTTTGCAAAAGTCGGCCCCATCTGTGGCATTTTTTTTTTCGAGTTTGGTGTGCATACATAAAAAGTTTAATGAAAGCAATTCATAATAAAGTGGTCTTTTATTTGAAAACTCGCGTTTGTTACACTTTAATATCACAAAAATCATTAATTGTGTCTTGACAGTGACAGTTGTTAATAACATTTTATTTTCAGTACTCATCGAGTCTAATTTATTCAAACTCGATTGAGTTATGCGATTTCTCAATTCCTTTCTGACCAATCTGATTTTGAAAATGAACGCTTACCTCTAGCATTAATAATCATCATTGACATAAAAATTCCCATTATTTTAATATCTGGGAATAATACTGTTCTTTACTGTGTCTTTCTTTATGGATTTATGTAGATCCTAAGTGATCCCAGTCTCCTTACCCAATAATTGTTCTTCATCGTCATCTGTAGAATTATCTTTTTCATTATTTTTTTTCTGTTAAAATAACATTCTAATTACATTCTTATGCTTGAACTCTAATTAAGTTCAAAGAATATTCTTCCGAAGGTCCGTATATGGCGTATTTTTTTCATGAAGTCGGGCTGGCAATCCTGAGTAATTAACCAATATATTAGAGAACCATTTTAAACCTAACTTTAAAGTTTCTCGTTTTCTTACTGGGCATGAAAACTTTAAAGCATCTTTTTGAAGCGCTTCATTTTATCGCCAACTGACCAGTGTGTTTGCTCCATTGCCAAAGTCCAGGATGCCAAGCACCTGATATATTTGTATGTAATAAATCACTTCCAAAAGACGTACACTTACGAATTATCAACAAAAGAGCAGTGTAGCGTGGCTTCCTCCTTTCTCTGCCTTTGTTCAAAGAAAATAATAGTTTACATCGTTATGTGCATACATTAATATCATTTCCCCGTATTATTCAGATTGAAAATTTTGCGTGTTTGCTAACATTTACTGTATGTTCATGTATTTTCTTATATTTATTTGTAAGCGTTTATGTGTGTGAATATATGTGTATTTGTATGCATGTATGTTATATATGAAATATTTCTATAATATTTCTGGTGAGTGGTAATGATAACTGTAATGTCGTAGTGAGTGGATGGTACTGTAACGAAAGGACAGGGAGAGTCCATTTTTATTCCACACCTTGAAACACATAAGCATATTAAAAATAGATCATGGAATGGATGACACAATACAGAACAAAGAAACTACGACACTACGCAATGCAGCTATGAATAAAGACACAAACAGACGAGAGAAGAGCACAATTTCCAGAAATCTCACTATATATAACAAGCGGGAAATCACATTATTTGGGGTGGCGGATGGATCTAGTTCCAGACGTCTCCGTTATGTGGGTAACGAATAAAAATAATTAAAAGGTTGTTCTGACGGACTGGACTATAGATAAATCAAGAACTTTTAAAGATTAAATGATTGGGAATTATTACATATATTTATGTGTGTGTGTAGGTGTGCGTGCTTTATGTACTTCCATTTTGTTCTGTATTTATTGTATTCACATCCATTCTTGTTTCTTTCCCCTTTTGATTCCCATTTATGTGTGTGTGTGCGTGCGTGCATGCGTATATCATTATAATTAAAGCATTTTTCACAAAAAGAGAATATTTTGGTCATTCTATGTTCATTTTTTGTCAAAATATTGTACTTAAATAATTTTTTATTGTAATACTATTCTTAAAACCCTTTTATATACATTTTCTAATCTAAGTGACACTAAATATCATAAATATTATCCATTTACACGCTTTTGCAAAATTACGGTTCCGTACGTTGTCGGATACCTTAACTATAAAGAAAATTTTCTACTGATATATTTTAAAATTTTCACGTATCTAGTATTAGACTGAAGTGTATAAAAAATTATGAAATGCTTACAGCGCGGGTTCTTCTACTTCACGTCGCAAACAATAAAGAAATTAAACAAAAGCTCTTAATGACTGGCCCAAATACTGGATTTCGTTTCGTTCTAGTCGTCTAAAGCAGTGCTTCCCAATCTTTTTTGTCACCCGGGGCGATCAACGTTTGGTAGTTTTACTGCAGCCCACTAGGTGGGTGCATGAATGCCAGCAAGGGTGGCATTCCTGCTCTGTAGATGGAGGCAAGCAAGATACGCCGCTAAAATGTACTGATATCCATATGATTCTTTATCTCTTAAACTTAATTTACTATTTGGCCCACAAACATATCTTACCATATTTATTCAATTCTAAGCCACATCCCAAATTCTCAACAAATTTTTGTTGTGTTAAATAGGAAACCGAGATATCCAATTTTACAAAACCGAAATCATTTTAAACGAATCCAATGATTTTTTTCTTCGATTTTAAGCCGTGTCCCACTTTAAGTATTGAAAAAAAGTGCAGCTTACATTCGAACAAATACGGTAACAAATAATAAATATTGTAGACCATTTCTTAGCGCAGCACACCTGTGGACTACAACATCTTTAAAAAGTTAAGAATAGACCGTACCTTGCAAAAGTTTTCCCACCCTGCTATGGATGATGTTCCATAGCTCCCGTTTAACCTACGTCCATTGCAATTCGCACAAACCCGAGAGAAATACATCACAGTAAATAAAATGCAACATTTAAATGTTTCTTGGATTTCCAGGGCCTGGAGACCACTGGTCTAAGGCAGTAACAATTGGCTGGTGATTCAAATAAACACCTTTGCCAAGGTTCCTTCATGTTCATCTGTAAATGAGATTTTTTTTGTAAAAAAAGATTTTTTTAGCTCCCTGGTGAGGTTTTCATTTGCATATTTACTCTATGAAACTTTCTGATGTGCAAACCTACTTGTCATGCAATTTTTATTTTGAAAAAAAAAAAATGTTTCGCAAACAATATATTTTACAGTTCTTGAAATTTTCACGATATTTTTTATGCATCTCTTTTTTATGCAATTCCTATCCCTCTCAGAAAAAATAAAGTTTCAGTGAAGTAGAAAATTCCCTTTTTGAATTCCAATGAATAAAAAAAAGATTATAATGTGTATTATGTACCTTTCATGAGATATCAAAAGCCTTCAACCATGTCGGAAAGAAAAAATAGAATTTTTATGCTCTCGAAAAAAAGAGATCTAAAGTTAATCTGAAACTTAGAGCTGGGAAAATCATTTAAAATAAGCGAAATATTTCTTCCGATTCTTCAACAACTTTTTCGAGTACACTTTTCATTTCATTCGATATTGATTTTTTGAATAAAAGTACCTCTAGAGTAAAGTAAATAGTTCTTTCTTAGCCTATCTTCCTGAACAGAGCTTGAAATCTGTGTATTGTTCCTAAAGTAAATATTTTTGTTTTTATTTTGCATTTTGAAAAATTTTAAACTTTCTTTTACAAAACAGTTCCCAATAGTACTCTATATTTCCTTTCTTTTGGATAGATATCTTTCAAATTTCGGCTTTTAAAGAAATCAATTTTCGATTTGATAACAGGAAACATTAAAGATCTTTCACTGATATTTATTCTTAAAATATCTTAAATATCAATTAAAAAGCATTACTTATTCCAGCGTTTCTCATACCGTCGGGTGCGTCCATTTATCTATGATCAGCCTATTGGGGGGGGGCGAGCATATCAAAAAGAAGAAATCAAGAGTATACCTAAAATTTTTTTAATTTTCTGAAAAGAAGCAAAACAAAATACATTCTGACATAATAAAAATAAAGCACACATTTAAACTGGTATAATACACTTATAAATGCATCAATACTGTACAATGCATTTGATAATTAATTTAATAATACTAAGTTAAGAACAAGTATAAGGATTACTAGTGACTCCATATAGCTTGTCACATATAAAATAAATCACATAATTTAATACTTATCTCTCTAATTTGCACGGTTTATAATTAAAGTCGTATTGCAGTTGTAGCGTCAAAGTATGCATTATTGAACTCAATGCATTGTTATTGTACCGAAGGGGGTCGCGATGAAAATTATGAATGAAAATTGGGTCTTAAATATTGAGAGTTTGAGAAGCATTGGCTTATTCCAAATCGGGCTATAAAATTTCAAAAAAATTTAATCTTTATTTCTTGAAACATTCTTATAATCATGACGTAATTCTTTACGATTCGCAAGAATAACTTTATTTAAAGGCAATGAATGCACTCTGGTTTTCAATAAGCAATATAATGACAAGGTAAAAAAAGAAAATACGTTAAAATGAAATGGCACAATTTTTAAGATATTTTAAATTTAATTGTATAGAAACACACAGGAAAATTTATACTAAACATCAGTTGCAACGCGTGAAAATAACTGAATCATTTTTTTTTAAATTTTAAAATCGCAATGGAATTAATATCGTATTTACTAAGTAGAATGCCTTTAATAGTGTATATTTTAAATTTTAAAATTAAATCTAATCTTAGTCAATTACTTACAGAACAACAATTTATTCTTTTGATTAAAGCTATTCAGAGCAAAATTTCAAAAATAAAAATAAAGTATATTTTACAAACAGCTTCTTTACGTATGCATAAGTTCGTTTATTACATTGCTATTTTAATTTTACAAAACATGTACAGTCATAAATAATAAAATATTCCGTTCACTCTCATCATATAATTTTTAAATTTCAGTATAAGCTCCACAGCATAATTAGAGACAGTTAAATAGCCTCCCATAAACTACAAAATAGATAAAATTCTAATAGTAATTAAAAAAATTAAGAGTTAACATTTTAGACTGGTGTCGCTTAACTTACCTTTTTATCATAGCACGCGAATGGTTAGAATTCCAAATTGATTTAATCTGTGTGTAGAAACCTCCATTATACAACACGAGTTATTTCATTTGAGTCAAATTTACAATAGACGAGTTTTCTGCCGGAAATTAATTCGCAAGAACTTTGCAAAAACAAAATTTCAAATAACGAAAATCGGTATATCTATTTATTCATTAGATCCATCAAAATATAGTAAAAAGATATTATTGCAGTAGCCATCCTTTTTCTGCGAAATCGAAAAGCAATTTTCACTAAAAGGATATCGTTTATTTTAAAACACTGGAGCTGTTTTTCAACCACTCATGAAAAATTCATAGGAATATTTGGGATTCTAGTGATGTATTTTTTGTTAAAGGGCTATTTTTGAAATAGTCACCAACTTTCTCTGTTTCTAACCAAAATATTCACATCCTTGAAGTTTCAGTTTTTTTTTTCCTTATATCAGATTAGTGGAAATAAATAACATAAATTTCAATATATTTCCCCTTTCAAGTATTAAATCTAATTAATAACTGTAATTCATTTTAGTTAATTACAGTTAAATTATCGTATATTGTCACAAAAACAATCTTCTACAGAAAATTTCAGCTCAAATGAGAGCTTTAAAATGTGAGAAAAAAAAAACAACTTTTGAAGTTTTTACACAAGTTGCCAAAATGGTTGCTAAGTAGACAAAAATGATGCCAACGTGGCTGTATACGTAATTCTTTGAATAATTAGTTTTAATCAATTAATTTTTATTTATAATTTAATTACTGCATTGCCATCTAAAATAATCGTGTATTTAAAATTTCAGCTCAATTGAGTGCTTTAAAATGTATTTTATAATCGATTGAAAATTGGAACAAGATATATACAGGGAGATTGTGAACTAATAAAAGGAATTGAAAAAAAAAGACTCATTTCAAAAACATTTAAGCAATTTTACTTTTTGATTTTTTTAAACGTGCTTAATAAGTCAATTTCTGAAAATATACAGTAACACTTTTATGCATGTTCATTGATTAGACACAAATCTGGTATTCAATTTATTACAAAACGTGACTTTATGATATTTGCATTTTTTTTTTCTGTGTCTGATAAGACTCTTCCCGATATTGGCAATTGACCATCTCGTAGCCCTGATAAGCAATATCCAAGAGCATGTATCATTCTATGCTTGAATTTTCCTTTTAATTAATGCAGTGACATCTACTGTCACGTTTCTCTTCCCAAAATTAAACGATTTAAATACTTATAGACTTTAGTCGCATACGAATATTTTATTAAAACTATTTGGTGCATGTTAGTACTTAAGTAATTAGTTAGGTATTATAATGCAATTTTAAAAAGCCAAACTCGATTACTAAGAATCAAATAGTCTGAAATTATTTCAAATAATTGAGAATTTGGACTAACCAAGTCAGCAAACCATTTTGTAATTGCATTCCATAGAGCTTCCCAGAATAATCCGTTATATGTGGGATGTTTCCAGAGTAAATTCAAACTCCCCTGGTGAATCGTGTACAAAATAAATCATTCTAAACTGTTCAATAGAAATTGATCACACATCTGTGGCCTATGTGTGTTAGGGACTTGAGTTCATTATATTAGTTGTGTATACCTTCTCTCTTAAAGAGACTAAGGGAAGTGAAACTATACGTTCTCATTGGAAATAGATGTCTTGAGTTTATTCATGGTGTTAGTTCTAATATATAACATCATTCTCCTAGATATATATCATACTTGCAAGAAATTAGAAATATGCTGCCCATTTAAACTGTACTATGGGTACTTCCGGGCTTTATGCGATTCTTTGAATTGTTTTGTCATCCCATGTATTGTTTTCTTATTATACCTAGATTAATTATATTTATAAGCAATTGATGATATAGTCAAAGGAATTTAATAAAGGGTTTTTTAAATCTGAGAAAATTTTACTGGATGTTATTTTAAATTACCAAAATATAGCAATTTGATAAAATATTGAAAAAAGATGGAAATAAATGTATGCAATACTTTTATATTTAATTTGTGACGGGCTCACGCGTCTTTTCATTAACATATCCTTTGGGTTCTTTGGGGCCAGAATTAATGGCAACTGTTTTCCAACCAAAACCCAAGAAGTGAAGCGTCAATAAAAGATGCAAATTAGAAAGCTTTTAAATATCAGAAGTTAGAGTAAGTGAGATAGCAATTTAGGGAATGTTATGACAGAGCGTGATACAATTGTGAAGTGACAGCCAAGAGAAGTTATTCCGGGGATAGAGTCATTAGGTTAAGGTGCTTACCATTGCACTCGAGTAAATATGCAACTTCCATTAAGATTGGATCGATGATAGAAGTTAAGGTAGGATTGACAATTTAATATTAGGATCTGAGATATTATTGGAATTGAGTTTAGCCGTGTTAGTTATTGATAGTGGTCCGGGTTAAGTTATTTCGGTATTATCTATATTGCGTATTTTGTCAGCGTAGATTCTCTCACATATATTATTATTATCTAATCTGTTCGACGTTTAAGTTTAAGTTCTTAACAAACCCATATTAAGAACATGGAAACTTCTAGTTCTTCATTTATTCCTACACCTCTAT
>BMAV01026283.1:38916-51550 GCA_019973955.1 Trichonephila inaurata madagascariensis | reverse complement strand
CTGTTTTCATGGACAAATCGAAAGGCATTTAGGTAATGAAATCACATCGCTCCAATTATCTTAATGTTTGAAATAACCTTGAAGATGACTTTAAAGGCATTAAAATTAGCATTTCGATGTTCAAAACATGGTCATTTATATTATAGATCAAAGATCGCCATCCTTTTGGATTTCCCAAAGCACTAAACTCGGCATTTTAATTCCAGCATATCATGCACATAACTTTTTTCTTTAAAAAAATTACTGATTTGCTACATGATCAATGGAAAATTTCAATTTCATTAACAGAAAACCAATAAATGTGTTAAGATATTATTGTTTCTTTTTTTTATCGCAACTTGAAGATTTTTTCGTTTCAAAATAAATTAAAATTTTTCAATTAGACATTATAATGTAGCGGTCACCAAACTTTTGACCTCACGGACCAGTAAATTCATAGTCTAAATCCCGCGGACCACTAATAGGATTTATTAAGTGTTAGATATATTTATAAAAAATCTGTGATGTAAGAAATCAATGCATCTTGAAACATAACTTATTCGTGGCGAATGAGTACAATCCACATTTTTCTAGAGACCAGTCAAATTTTCTCCCAGATCACTAGTGGTCCACGGACCACCACTTGGGCGACCTCTGTTTTTATGTAAAAATTTTTCCTGCTTATTCGAAATAGTTGAATTTTTCAAATTATAATAACTGAATTTAGAATTATTCGAAATAATTCGAAATTGTTATAATTAATAGCTCAAATTACATTACGCTAAAACAGTGGTCCTTGAAATGGTCAGTGGTGTTCTGCGCTACCCTGGGGTTTCACGAGTTACAACAAAAAGTCGAAAAGAAAATTACAATGTGTTTGCAAAATCGATTCATGTTTCTCATTGACATTCGTATAACTAAATGTATTTAAAGCTCATCTCAGTCATAAAAATTGAAAATTCAATTCACACATAAGATACGTTTATTTTGTAATATTTGTAAAACTTTTACTGTAAAATAATAAAATAACATTAAAAAACGTTTCTTCTTTACATGTACTAGCTATGAAATTGTGAATATTCCATTGTTTGCTATCTCGGTTTCGACGAAATAATTCTATACTCGTTAGTAGAATGTTTTGCACAACTAAGGAGTTTACTAATGGGAAATGCACTTTTTTATATTTGTGCGAATAAAAAAAAATATCCCCAATGAAAGAGAAAGAGCAACTTATATCAACACATCAACAGATTTGGCATTAAAATCTAATTTCAAGCTAATTTTAAAATTGATTTAATTTTCTCTTAAATTTTAGGTTGCAAAATCGTGCAAAACACAAATCAATTCTCCCACAGCTATAAACATATTAATACCATTCATACCATTGCACGAGTAATTAAGTGATAAATATTTCTCTCTCAACGTGAATGGCAACAGAAAAAAATCACAAAAACTAATTAAACGCAGAATATGAAACGAGACGGCAGGCTATATCAATAGACCTGGACTTCAACAGTTTGTGTAAGAAAAAGCAAGCACATATCCCAATTACGAAATATAATACATAAGTGACACTTGGATTACAGATTAATATTATTAAAAATATTTTTTTTTAAATTACATAACTTTTTAATAACAAATACATTACTTTTTTAATTGTCTTTACATGAAGTACCTACTAGATGTTGATTTACTAAAACCATTATTTTAAGGTATATTCCAAGAGTGAAAAGTAGGGTTCCCCGTAGATGGCTAATAGTTCGAAGAGTTCCATGAGTCGAAAAAGTGTGAAGACCACTGTTCTATAAGAACGGATATCCAGCTTTAAAAGCTTTATCGGATGAAATGTGTTATTTCGCATTAAAATATAAGTCTCCCAATCGTAAGAAAGAAGTATTTATTTGAACCAATGCACTTAAATTCAAGAAATTTAGTCATATAATGCTTAAAATTGTGTTCCCCTACATATTCTCCTTCTATTATTTCATCAATTTTTTGAAATTCAACGATTATTGGACAAGCGTTCCTGAAATTTAGGTTTCTTGCGTTACTGAACTACATAAATATAATATTTTCTTGGTACCCAGCAAAAGTTCGAGATTGTATTTTAGCATCAATGGTCATTGCACATAAACATTGTGGCGGTATTCACCAAAGACCCATTTCCCGTCGGGAACGAGTGACGTTTCATCGGTCAAGTATTTTCTCGTGGGAATGTATCCCAGGGTGTATACGCCGGCGCTGATGTCCTAAGGGAAGTCAACCTCTGACCTCCCTTGATCTAGCCGACAGTAAGATTTCGACGCAGTTCCCACGCCAGCCGCCTGTTTTTAAGTACACCGCGCGAAGGGGACTTGGACCAATAGAAAAATGGTTTCACCGAATACGTCCAAACAGAAGTGACTATACATAACGTGTCACTTTTTCGGGTGGGACGTATTTCACCTAAAAAGAGACTCTAGAATAGCGAGAACAGACAGATAGCGACACCAATGCAGAGACATGATCTAACTCCAACAGTCTCTCCAATTCCAATAGTTTAGCCAGCATCTGCTCTCCCAGCACTTTTCCAGCTCGTTTTAACATCGCCTTCATCAGGAGCAAATATTATTGCCTCAATAGCAGTGCCTATAATAGAACATTATCGTCCCGGCAAATCCGCCGCAGCAACATAAAGGGGAGTAAACTGGGAATTATTTTCCTTGAAAAACCATGCATTAAATATTCGATAACCGACACATAGTTCTGTAAATATTTTTTTCACGGCAAATTGTTTACAACATATGTAGTCAATATGTCTGGGAGATGAACAATTTTCTTTTCACAGCAACACACACACACACAATTTTTTTCTGAAACTTTCTCTGTCATATATGCATAGCACTTTGTGCCGAATTTGACCAACAAATTGAAAGGGGTGACAGGAGGCAGCATGAAGGTCAGAAATCTCCATAGAACATAGGGTCGCAAACCATGTTCAATTGGTAAAAATCGGGATAATAGCAGCCGTCAGGAGGCCAATTAACCGGACGAAGGGAGTGACCAAACGAATGAGGGGGGATATGCATATACTACCTGAAAGCCTCAATGGCACAAAATACCTTGTTTTCCTACAAGTGCTTTCCGATTTCTAGCAGGGAGGAACGGCAGCTGCACACCAGAATGCGTGGCTCATGCGCGATGGTGAACGAACTCATTTTTCGATTGCTTTGCGTAACCACCACCATGCTACAGATCCCGGGAGTTGGATTAGACGCCTGGGACTTGTTGCTTGATTTCCAAGCTTCACAGGCTTCACTCTACATCCGGCATGGTTTTTCGTCGCTTCGACTGACATCGTCTGTACACGGGATTTGTTTGAACGAGCCCGGCAATCCTTCGTTTGTCGCTTTCGGCAGTGGTATGACCCATGCGGCTAAAACATCGAACAATTCCTCTGACAATCACTTGTCGTTGCACTTCTGACGTCGAGCTTTAATGCATTTTTCGTACTGTAAACGTACTTTATGTCTGATAAGAGGATTTGTCTCTTTTTAATACATTCGATGTATCACGCTTTATAATTATTTCATCGAATTATTCCGATTAGACGTGGTTGGCGACCCCATGTTCGATGCTGATTTATTGTCCTCATGCTACCTATTAGCACCCTTCTTAATTTGTCAGTTGAATTCGGCAACACCCTATACACATATTTTTTTAAAAAAATGCTTAGATTTTTTTCCTTTTGTTTACCATTACGTTTATTACTTTTTTCTTTGTTACTCGAGACCTGTGGTCTTCAAAGTGTGTTCCATGGAACCCTAGGGTTTCATGAGGCAAACCCAGGGGCTCCACGAGTCACAATAAAAAAAAATTTGAAATGAAACTTATAAATATGTATGTAAATTTTTATCATTTATTCGTATAGTTACTTCGTATAGTTAGAAGCTCGTGTAGTTACAAGTATCTAGAACATCCTGTTCATTGCAACAGAAAATTTTATTTATATATAATAACTTCGTTTTTCAACTCTTCTTAGATTTTTACTAATATGTAATAAAAGAATATTAAAATGCGTGTGTTTTATCTTGATATATATATTTCCTACTAGATTGTGAATAGTCCATTGTTTACTATCTCAGGTTCCACGAAATAATTTTATACTTGTTAATTAACACAGTGCCATGCCTAACTAAATAGGTCTCTAATGGAAAATGTACCATTCTGTAATTGCGGGGGGAAAAACACTTATAATGAAGTAGAGGAAACATTTTATCAACAGATTTGATGTTAAAATCTACATTAAAGCAGGAACAGCTCCAAAATTTTAGTTTGTAAATTCTGTCATGAAAAATACAAATTATTTCTCACACAGGTATAAACATTTTAATGACATTCAGAACATTGTGCTTAAGTGAAATATATTGTTAACGTGCGTGGCTACAAAAAACAAAGTATAAAAATAAATCAAACGCAAAATATGAAATGCGACTGCAGATAATTTCAGTAGATAAAAACTTCAACAGTTTGTCTGAAAAAATAAGCAAGCACATATCCCTCTTATTAAATATAATGCATGAGTATGAGTGACACTTGGATCCGAAATTGATATTATTAATCAGTAAATTATATTAAAAAAAACTAATTTAGAATTGTTTAATAATAAATGCAATAATTTTAATAGCCTTTACAAAAAGTACCAATAACATGTTGATCTACTCTAAATAATATTTTGGGATATATTCTTTTAAATATGTGTATGGAATGGGGTTCCACGAAAACACGTTCTAGTTCTAGGGGTTTCACGACCTTTTCCATCTCTAGGGGTTCCGTAAGTTGAAAATTTTGAAGAGCAGTGCTCTAGATGTTTTGATTCCCCTGTAAGAATAATTTTTTAAAAAATTAATGATGTTACACGAACATGCTGAAATACCTTTCTTCCTAATGAAGTAATAAATAAAACAAAGTATTATAAATTTTAGCAATTAAAGTATTAACACAAAAAAAAATCCTCTAATATAAAGAAAAACATTGCTGGAGGAACAAGATTAAATGTATACAAAATTTAACATTAACCTTAAAAAGAAATAAAATGAATCATTCTGCGTTGCAAAACCTTTCATGTCAAATAAATTGCCCTGAACAATTATTACCATTAAATCTGAGGAAACCACTTTACAAATGTTTGCTTTTCTCTTTTTTTAAAAAAAAAAAATTGATACATGGGGAGCATCACCGAACAACTTCAAAGAACATTTTCTTTCTAGTAAGAACATAGAACATAAATACCAAACGGAACAAAAAAGTAGTGAGAAACAAGAATTGCAACTCCATTCTTAATTGAGTGAATAAAAATATTCTATAACCCAAAGAAATCACTTGCGTGTAGCATAAATGACGTTTTCTATAGAATATTTAATGTTACATGCAAATTTTTAATGGCAACACGTAAACAGCTTAGATTAACGTGTTTGGGTAAAAAAGCATTAAGTCTTTTGCAACTTTTCCCTTAAAATTAAAAAATATTTTTAAAGAATGTTTTCAAAGTCGATAATCAAATTTTATAACGTAGAAGTCGGTATAAAAAAAAAATAACTGAAATTTAAATTATTGATAGATATGTTTGTTGAATGCAATATTCATACAAAAATAGTATTGATTCTTGAGGTCTTATTGGTGTTATTGGTGACATGAAATTATTATTCATTTGTTTAAGGTATCAGACTACGTTCAGAACCGTGATTTTGCAAAAGCGTATAAACGGATAATATTTATAATATTTAGTGTCAATTTGATTAGAAAATGTATATAAAATAATTTTATAAGAATACAATTACAATAAACAAATTATTTAAGTACAATATTTTGACAAAAAATGAACATAGAATGATCTATTTCCAAAATATTTTTCTTTTGTGAAAAATGCGTCTAGTATAAAAATATTTTGCCTGTATATAGCTCAGACCTCTCTACAGATGCTCAACTAGAATTTTTGATATATATTTTAGAAGTGGGGTTATCCATGTTTTACGACAACAGAGGGGAGAAATTTTAATAAAAAAACGCCGATAATTATTTCAATGGGTTGTAACTCTGAAAATAAAGTGAATTTTTCAAAAATCATATTTGAGCCTCTGTACAGAGGTGTGAGCTATATACAGACAAAATATTATTATAATAGAAGCATTTCTCACAAAAGGAAAACATTTTGAAAAAAGGTTATTCTAAGTAAATGTTTTTCCGAAATATTGTATTTAAATAATTTTTTTTGTCAAAATGTCTTTAAGACAATTTTATACTTGTATTCTAATCTAAGTGACACTAAATATCATGAAAATTATCCATTTATGTGCCTTTTTAAAATCACGGTTCCGAATGTAGTTGGATACCATAAAAAAATTCACAACCTTTGTAATTTTTTATTTAATTTTCTGTAATTTTATGTTTTTGAATGCATAGCTATATTCTTTTTTTTAGGGAAAAATCAAAGAAAATATGAACTATGGGGCTATCCTTTAGAAAAAATATATCTAAAGTAAACTTTTTTTTATTAAAGGTAGAAGTAGCATTTATTGAAAAATTACAATTGAATTAAAAATTTCACAGATTCTTCATACTCGAATTTTTAACACTACATAAAAAAAGTTGCAAGCCGATATATCCCTCCATGTAAACTGTTGGATTTACATTTATTCGAAATAAGGTTGTAAGAATTCAAATATTAAGAATTTTAGAATTTTTTTGGAAATAGTTGCATTTCATTAATTTTATTATTGCTTGCGATAAATCAAAATGATCAATTAATCAAAGATATTTGTGTATCTTGTGTTGTATTAAAAGTTTTTTACAAGCACATTGACGTTTAAATGCCACCATATGCATTTTTAGAAATAATCAAATCAAATTTACTTACATGATAAATGGATGTTAACACAATAATATAAAATAAAAAATAATAAATATGCGTATTAAATATAATTAAATCTGTATTTGTGAAATATATATCATACGATAAGAAAGAATAATAACTGAATTTAATCTTTATCTGATTGGAAAAGAGAAAGAAATGGCCCAGTTCTGAATCCAATAAAATTGTCAGACAAGATATTAATCATCTTGACGTTTCATAACCCTCAGTAATCTAAAACTCTTTGTTTCCCAATGTAGATTAGCAGGATTTGTGTGACAGAAATATATTTAAGAGCAATCATGTTTCCCAAATCGCAATAAAAATTAGTTTAAGGTGACTTGGTACTCCAAAAATGGCAGACCTATTGTTTTCTTTATTTTTATTTAATCTTATTCTTTCCATTATTATCTTTCGATCGATATATCACTTGTGCATGTCGGAGAGTTAGAAGTTGAATAAAACTTCATTTGAAAAGGAATTAGGCAGTTCAGCCACGCCCCCGTTTTAGTAAAAAAAGCTAAAAAAGCGTTTTGATAAAAAAAAAACTCTATTTTATAAAGCGAAATAATAACATTAAAAAAAGAATGTGTAATTAATAAAGCAGAATATTACCGAGGCAATACAATACAATAATTATTTTTTTCATTGTGAAATGTTTGCATGTAAAATTTTTGAATTAAGGAATTTTATATAAATAATTTTATAATTTAATTTCTAATTACTGATATGTTTTTCATACAAATGTAATACTTCAATATTATAAGAAGAAACAAAACTAAATTTTTGTCGTGACAGAAAAAAAATTTATAACATTCTTCTTGAATTTTCGTGTGCAATTAATACTCTCTAAAAATTGATCATTTATAAAAATGTATGGGTTGAAAAAATATGAAAATACAATTATTTTAAAGAAAAATGTATAAGTAATATTTTAAAGTGGTATTTTAAGTTTATTTCAGCTTATTATAATTATTTTTTCAGAATTATAAACTTTAAAGTGGTTTTTCTCAGTTTGTGTTTTTCGAAACATTAGTGCATTCAAAATGCTACTACTTCCACAATTATTTTCTAATCACTTCCATTTTTTCCTGTGTGTTATATATAACACATGTAATAAAATTAGGGATCCATTTTGCTGTAAACTAAATAGCTTCTTTTTTAAAAAATTAAAATGTAAGACACATTGGCTTTTTCGTTGATTTTTAGCATGCATATCAACATTTTATTTTTTTCTCGAAAACGAATTAAGTTATTGTAAAATCGATCCCTAAAATTGCTTAGAACATCCATAAAAATACTACAAAAAAATTCAGGTCAAAAAATTAGTATTTACAGAAGGAGTAGGATTTTAAAATGTTCCAAATTGTCTTCAAAAAATTAAAAATTTTAAAATTGTGTGTATAATGTGTGAAAAATTTCATCTCGTATCATTTTCTTGAATAGAAACATTATATAAAATGCTAAAATATATAATTCTTAAATACATAAATAAAGAAAGTAGTTCAAATGATACCATGTCCCTTTAAGAAACTTATTCCAAACGCATAATGCTTGTTCAGTGATAAGAAATTGAGTAATGTTATTAAGAAAATTAAAAAAAAAAAATCTTATTTTGTAAACTCCTTAAAATCGTTGTTTTCTTCACTAGTAATTTATATCATTTGGAAATTTCTTTCAGTTAAAATAAAGTCCAGTAGTCTGTTTCAAATAAATCAGTTCCAATAAATCCTACAGTACCTTAGGGGATTTTTCTTAAATTCTTCGAAGTTCTATGAGTAAGAGAAATAGCTTAGAACAGGAAGTTAGATAGGGATGTTATACAGATACCACAAAATCATTTTCGTATCTTTTAGTCAATAAATTGTGTAATCATAGTCTTATTGTTATCCTCATTTTTTTATTATTATATTTTGTATTTTATTTTTTATACGTTTCTCTTTTCACGTACTAGTATCGCTTAAATTAAAATCCTTGTTACACAAGCTGTTATGACGCCTATATATCAATCTCCTGGTATCACTAAAATCCTGCTTTGAAGAAAAGTTGATGCAAAGTGAGTCTCCAACAATCAATGGTTTAGATAGGGCTTATTGGGGCTAGAAGGAACACCTGCGAGCTTCATTTTTCAGTCGGAAGTTCTATCATTTCGTCTGAACAAGATTTTACAACTTTTGGCGTTTTTCTTTGAAAATACACACGTCATGGTTAAATATGTTCTTTATTTGGATCTCAAATTAGGTTCAACTTTGATTTAAAATTGGAAATATGTAACATTTAGCACAGTACATAATTCCCACAAACGCATGTTGGTTTTTTGTGTTTAATGAACTAGAACATTTATAATTGACACGGATTGATCACTGCAACACTTAAATCACGTAGAGTAGATATGGACCTTTAATTTAATACCAAATTTAACTGCTATCTCTTGCAATCTCTAAAGTATTTTCAGCGTTGGCCGTTAGTATTGTTGCGATGCTTATTTCGCCGTGAACCGTATTTACCGTTAGGAAATCGTATTTACATGAACTGATATTCAGTTGCTTTAGTACCAGTATCTGTTCTGTATTCATAACAGCAGAAGTTTAACAATCAGGTATGGTATTTCCAAACATTTGAAGTATTAGTAAATTTATTTCAGCACATGAGGCATAGCTATGTATAGATCATTTCCCCTTAAATTATTTTAAGCAATTAATTCATTTATCGTAATGGAATATATTAATTCTACACCTACAAGTTTCAAAATTATCTGGTAAATTAGTAATGTATACTTATGTTCAGATCTAATTTTATTAAATAACTGTATTGCATATTATGTATCAAATCTTTGATTACAGATACTGTTATACGAAATGGAAACTATTACTTAAAAATAAAATGCTTGACAGTTTGGCTACAGTGAGATGGAGAAAGATATTAAATTTCTCTAATGCGTGTTCAGAATTTTGTAGATTTTAGTTAAAACAATGTTGCACAGCTCATAAAATGGTAAATGAACTTTAATGTTATTTGTTACTAGATAAAATACATGAGCTACATGGTAACACAATATTCTACAGAAAAATAAAAAGTATTGAATAATCATAAGTTTTGCCAAAGGACAACAAAGAAATTGATAGTTAAATTAGTTAACTTCAGTTCATGCCGCCACAGTACTCTCTCACCAGTGAAAAGGTTGAACGTTACAGGAATCATCTAGATGGTTGAATTGCATGACCAGAGCGACATATTTGTTGATATGGCGAGTGTGCGAGTTATTACTGTTGCGTCAAGTGAGTCTGACGACTTTGCTGCGTCAAGTGAGTCTGACGACTTTGCAGTGTCAAA
This sequence comes from Trichonephila inaurata madagascariensis, assembly GCA_019973955.1. Taxonomy (NCBI): domain Eukaryota; kingdom Metazoa; phylum Arthropoda; class Arachnida; order Araneae; family Nephilidae; genus Trichonephila; species Trichonephila inaurata. The sequence continues at coordinate 41,349 of BMAV01026283.1, read as the reverse complement.
TGGGTCTGACGACTTTGCTTGCTGCGTCAAGTGGGTCTAACGACTTTGTTTGCAGCGTCAAATGGGTCTGACGACATTGTTTGCTGCGTAAAATTGCGCTTCCAGTTGAAAAAACTACAAATTTGGCTTATTTCGCCAAAACGTTCATGCTTCAGTTCATGCAGCCAAAACAGTAAAAAATGAGTTAAACGAACAAACTAAATTTTAAAAAAGGAATCATTCGTATAAGATTTTATTTCCACACAATTTTTTTTCTCTTCTCCTTTTTATTATTTAACCTGGGAGGGGACACGCGAGGCACAGAGTCACCCCAGGCTCGCAAAATATTTAATTCTGGGAAAACTGTTTATTTGGTACCATTGACCTTGACGGTATCCTCCTATATGACAGTCTTCATGGTAACTAAAATGTATTTGTCACGTATCTCCCTCTTTTTAGTGAGTGGCAAACGTTTATTTTACAATCTTAAGGTGTTTATTTTGGCTGAGTTTCCCACTCCACCACTTTTGTTTCCAAATATTTTCTATGGACATGCTACATTGTTTCCCTGTGAGCAACTTAGGGGTTTCTATTGCTTAGTTGTTCGACTTATTATGGTTTATAAACGCAAATGAGCAGAACATTAAAAAAAAGTAAAATAAATGGTATCTGCAATTTCTATTGAATGAAGTTAAAATGATCAAACAAGGGATAAACCTGCTGAAATAATGCATATTAATTATAATAGCAAAAGTAAATATAGTAAAACAATGAATTTGAAACGTTGGAGTCGAAAGGGAAGTATTCAATGCTACCTTAAGAACTCCATCAAGAAAAATATGAAGTCATATGTGCAGTACTTCGTTTTGTCAAAAAGACTTAAGCAAGAAAAAGTTCAACATGCTGTTTGTGAATCATCAAAGGATAATAAAACTGTAATAACATGAACAACATATGGCAGTTTTGCCTGCAAATAACATTCCTGTAATGTTAGAGAAGAGAGCTTGTGATTTGTGTCCTTTATTAAAGTCACGCCCATTTGAAATTTCTTGGTTCAGTTTGGTTGATGTATTTTCTCAAATTATCAAAGAAAAATTGAAAAGTCCTTAAAATTAGCTAAGTATACTCATTCATAATTAAATTATTCACGTTTTTATTGTTTTCAGTAAAAATAATTATAAAAAAAGGATTGGGGTGACTCAGACACCCCGTGCAACCATTAGTATCGAGTGCGTGCCTGCTCCTGCATTAATTACAATGATTTTTTATCATTAGACATAATTATGAATACATTAAGGCCATAAAATAATTTCCGTGCGCCAGATCGTGAAAACTGCCCACTGTCGGGCACGCCCCTTGAGGGGGGCGTGATAACTCTACGAGCATATTGAAAAGCCAAAAACAAAACATTATTAAAAAGATTGTTAATTTACTTAAAGCAGTGCTTCTCAAACTTTCAGCACTGGTGCCCCCCTTTTTAATCACAATTTTTAATCACCCCCCTTATACTTTAATAAATTACTGAATGCAATAATAATGCACTTTTTTTGACGCTAAAGCTACAATACACAATCTTAATTATAAACCGTACAAATTAATAACATAAGTATTAAATTTTGTATATGTTACTTTTAAGCAAAAAAATAAAATAAGTTATAGGATAATCATTATGTCATTTTTCCTTTCTCTAATTTTTAAATTGGAACATATTGCAAAATGCGGTGGCTGCTTAGAAGACAAAATATAGATATCAGCTAAATATAGAAAAAGAAATCAGAGGGTCAGTTTCTAATCATAAGCATTCTGCTCTGCAAGACAAGCCCATAGAAGTCGCTAATACTTATTAAAAAAACTTGTTCTTAATTTAGTATTAATTAATTAGTTATAAAATACTCTGTGCAGCACACTGATACATTAAAAGTATACCGGCTGAAGTACCCGCTCTTTGCACGAGTTCATTTATAAGAAAATAAAACATTATTGATATAATCGCTGAATTGTAAGGAAAGTAAAGCCAAGTGCGAGACAATGTTTACAAATATGTAAAATGATTTTTTTTAAATGATTGCTCAAATTATAATTAGTTTTAAGGAACTGTAATTTTAAGCCTCACAGAATTAGCATTTAGAATTGATGTTGAATAATGAACAATAACATACAATTCCGATGAAGAATAATTGTATTATTTTTAATATTTAAAGCGAAAAGTCTTCAACATGTTTTAACCCCGGCAGCAGGTGATCACTCGATACTGATGGTGAAGCGGGGTTATTGAGTCACCCCAATCCTTTTTTCATAATTATTTTTATAGTACACAATAAAAATCGTAATTCTAGTGAATAATTTACTTAAGAGAAAATATACTTACCTTCTTTCAAAGACTTTTCAATTTTTCTTTGCTAATTCTAGGAAAAAATCCAAGAAAACTGAACTAAAATGTTTAAACTGTGCGTG
>BMAV01026283.1:0-18916 GCA_019973955.1 Trichonephila inaurata madagascariensis | reverse complement strand
GGATTTGTACTAGAACGAAATATCCGCGTAAAAAATATCGTTAAATTCTTGCACCGTGTTATTTCAAAATCGTGTAAAAAAAATTAGGTTTATTCGAATCTCTATACAATAAAGTAATGTTAGTAAATGAATAATTTTTATAATATTAATAAATATTGATATGTATTAGAATATTAATAATTACTAAATCTATCCCCATTTTAACTAAACCAGATAAATAATTCTCTACCTCCCACTTAGAACGATCTTAGTTTTATATAATGTGTGTGTAAAAAAACTAATATTAGTTACCCCTGAATTTTTTTTTTTTTTTGCAGTTATATTGATTTCTTGAATTTTCTAAAACGATCTATCACCGTGAATGACATCTCAAGATGCTACATACTTGGATGGAAACAGATAGTTCGGAGTAGGTAATATTGACACTGTTTACTAGAATATGACATCTATCCTGACTCCTCATCCGTGAGAGCTTTGGTTACTCTTAACAGACATGACGGTTACATGAATCATGTCTAAAACGTTACAGCTGATACCGAATAGCTAATTCATCATTTAGCTAATCGATTAGCTTATTCTGCGTTGCATGCATGCATATCAAGTTTTGTGGCAGTGGCTGACTCATTTTGAATTTTTCATAGCTAATCTTGTTCTTTAATAATATTTTGTATCTTATAACTAGTTTAAAAATAAATTTAAATTTAATTATTATTAACTAAATTCAAGTTTTTATATTTAAGAAGATTCACAGAATATAGTCTATATATTTCTTAATCTGTTAGACATATTTTGAGTTAATGCATAATTTGGTAAAGTTGGTGGAGAGGTTTTTATTTGGCTTGCTATATTTTTATAAGTTTTTCAATATTTGTAAAGTTATGAAAGAAAATATTTTTCTACCCTTAGTTTATAAAAATGCATGTCGATTTTCATATTCATATTCGTCACATAATTATGTACCACTTTCAGGAAAGATGGAAAGCAGCATAGCCATTTCGTGGGCTCAATATACTTTTTGATGAGGACACAATCAGCAAAGGTCGATGCAGGGAATTATTTGTCCGTTTCATATCTGGTGACACTAGCTTAGACGATAAACTAGGAAGAGGTCAACCATCAAAATTTCGAAGATTAGGGACTTTTGGAAGCCGTAGAAGAGGAAGAAAGCTAGAAAACTCGAAAACTTCAATATGGACATTTCAACCAAAGTTCTTCGTCCCAAAAAGCTTCAAAAGTTACGGAAATTGGCTGAATGGGTCACCCACAAGGTCAACAGCAAGAATAACACCAAATGTGTCCCGATTTGCTTCAACAAAACGAGTGGAGTCGGTTTCTGAAGAATCTTGTCACTGGGGACAAATCATAGCTTCTGTTCTAAATCCTCAAAAGAAAGATAGTTTGCGTTTCGCCAGTAGGAATAACGAAGGACGTGCACTGTAAGAAAGCAGTTAGGTTGGATAGAAGCGGAATCATCCATTGGGAAATCATTTTACCGTGTAAGGTAAAATGATTACCCAATAGGTGATTCCGCTTCTTTCTTAGAATTCTTTGCCCGTGGAATCCGGAAGCGAGAAGTCACCATCTACTTCAATAATTACTTCCAAGAAAATGGGAATCAATTATTCTGGGCACCCAGGTCACCGGATTTATTCCCCTTGGAATTTCTTTTCCTGGGGGTCATGAAATACCATGAGTACAAGACCCCGACGATAAAGAAATGGAACTTGTAGCACGAATAAAGGCTGCCCCAGATGTTGTCTGTGATATGACGGATGTTTTTAAAAATTTTCGGTGGCCAATGCAACGGCGCTGTGAATCATGTGTTTGTATAAATGGTCGCAATTTTCAGCACCTACGGTGAACCTGTATTTTACCTTGTTGGAATAAAAGTCACATTCTATACCATTTAACTGTACTGTTCCCTTGTGTTCACTTAACTTGTCCTTTTTGTTCATGAAGATGACGTTTGCGGACATATTTTCCTATGCAAAATCAGTTTCCTGATGTATTCCCTACTTGTACACAAAATTTGAATGAAAGGTTTTGAATCGGCCTGTAGATCATTTCTAGATATAGATATAGAATAAAAGGGACAATTCTTGAAACTATTGTAGGAAATTTTACAAAGCATAACATTTGAAGTATGTATTTAAAAACAAATATGCAAACAGAGTTTAGAATCATAGCAGTGTTCACCGAGACTAAATTTATATATATATATATATATATTGGATATTTTATAAATTTTTATTTTATAATTTTGTTTGAAAACGTTCGAATTTTATCTTCTATATTCGGCATTGATATTTTGAAATGGGATGTAATGTTATCAGATTCATATAATTTCAATTTTTTAATTAATTATTATGTTGTTATTAAATTATATATATTTAAATATATATATATATATATATATATATATATATATATATATACATGCAATCTGATTTGCATCTAATACCAAATGATTGAACTCTGGTGTGAGATTATGAATCATTTGGATTGACATGGCATTAGTGGGTGTTGTGAGCAAAATATAGCAGAGGTAATTGTTGTATTAAATATGAGAGAAAAATCGTTCAAAATTTGTGAATTGAATTATTGATAGAATGCTTTTTGGTGAGTTTTTAATGCTTTACGCTATTCATTTGTGAAAATAATTGGTTTTTAATTTGAACTTTCGGATTTTAGACATTTTTCTACCTAAGGATGAGAGCGTCATCTTTGGAGTTTGAGGGTTCACTTATATTAAGCAATTAATTGTTCTATAGAATTTTAATATTTTAATATAATATCTTTCAGAATGCGATGGCGAATAGTTTCATTTTTCAAGTTTAATGTTAACTATTTAATTTTTAACTTTTAAATTTTTAAATTTTTGAGAATTGGATATTTTAAGATTAATTTACCAAGTTGCAATAGGGGGAAGGTTGGCGCCATCAAACTAGTTTAACCCCACTTATCGGTCCTAAGTCCGAGGTTGCACTTGGATATTTTATATATTTTTATTTTATAAAAAAAAAAAAATTTATTTTATTTAAAAACGTTAGAATTTTGCCTTTCTATATTCGCCATTGATATTCTGAAATGGGATTTTTATGTTATAGGATTCATTTAGTTTCAATTTTTTTTTTAATTATTTTATTGATTCCTGTGTTGTGTGATTGAATTATATATATAAATATATATATATATATATATATATATATATATATGTGTGTGTGTGTGTGTGTGTGTGTGATAGATTTGTTTTATATTTTTACATTTTTTTTTATATTTTTAAGTGATATTTAAGGAATTATGAAGTAAGAAAAAAATTATCATATAATATATAGATTTCTATCATTTTTTTCTATCTATGTTAATGATACATGATAACCAAATGTTCCTGCATAATGTTAAACAATATAGCTAATGATAATTTCAAACACACAACAATTTTGGAAGATTGCAATACTGTGAAAGTCTCATAAACAAGTAATATAAAAAAAAATTAAGTCAATTCCTACTTAGATCAACAAAGAAAAAAATTATTTTAGCTACTTTTTTATTTAATAGTTACATTTAATTTAACATATTACAGAATTACAACATTAAGTGGTAATTAATTTTTATTAATTATCATTATAGTATCGTATTGTCATCCAAAACAATCGTGTATATAAAATTTCAATTTAACTGAATGCTTTAAAACGTGAGAAAAAAAATCTTTTAAAGTTTTGATTCAAGTCGCTAAAAATGAAACCTACGTGGCTGTATCTGTAATTCTTTAAATAATAAGCTTCATTCAATTAGTTATGATTAGTTTATTGTATTTTTACCCAAAACAATATTGTGTAGAATATTACAGCTCAAATGATCACTTTAAAATGTGAGAAAAAATGTTTTCTTGACACAAATCGCCAGAAATGATGCCAACGTAGCTATATTTGTAATTCTTTGAATTTATAAATTTAATCAATTAATTTTTATTAATTATAATTAAATTACGGTATTGCCATTCAAAATAATCGTGTATATAACATTTCAGCTCAATTGAACACTTTAAAAGGTATTTTATTAACGATTGTGAAAGTTTCACCAAGATAAATAAATATATAGAGAGTGTGAGCTAATAGTAGGAATTAATAAGTAAAAGAATTATTACATGAAATGTATATAGTAGTTTAAATAAACCGTGGAAATCACATAAGCAATAAAAAAATCAATATCTCATGCAGTCGCCTCAAGCAACAATGAGCTTGTGCACGTCGTAGCATCGAATCCTGAAAACATAATTCATATCAAGGAGCATCGTTTCAGATGAGCTCTAACTATATTTAGTAAAATGCGTTCAATAATTAAGTTGCAGTGAAATTTGTGTACAACCCGATGTTGAATATCGTATTTTGAGGTTAACGGGTTATCTATCTGCCTTATCATCAGATTCATAAGCCTTCTTTACCCAAGTTACAGTTACCAAAGTTACGGTTTCCTACAGTATGGTAAATTAGACTCATTTACCAAGTCTGCATTGACTATTTCCTGATATGACCCGAAAATAGCTAAAGTTAATGGGAATTGTTTGCTAGATTGTTTGGCAATATCTCCAACATCTAACACATTTTCTATCAAATGAAATTCTAGAAAAATCTTCTTCTAAGCAAGTTTATTAAGTACGTATTTAAGGTCTATCAAGTTTGTTTTTTGTCTGTAAGTGAACAGCTAATTTTAGGTAAACATTTTTTCAGTATTCTTTTATTCCGACTTGTACAATCGATATCCGAGTACAATTGGTTTTACTTGAAACCAATTGTACTCGAATATTCTCTTGAATGAAAAATAAATAAAATACACCTTTACTGAGGAAATTATTTCATAAATTTTAGACTGTGTTAGAAAACAAGTGCCATTTTTTATCACAAGTGGAAATTATTCGATTCAATTCTTATTCTCTTCATTTAAGAAAAAAAGTCATAGATGTATGCCTGGTAATAATAATTGACACACTCAATTTCAAAATTTCTTTAAATATTTCTTAAAACTATCTCACCAACTATATGTTGAAAACCAATAAAAGGTACTTAAAGTATAATATGGGACATAACTTTTTGATTTATATTAAAGAAAAGTTGCACATTAAGTATTTCTTTGTAAATAATTATTAAATTAGCTCCCCAAAGGTTCAAATGGTACAGTTTGCGTATTTGACAATATACTTTAATTTTTCAATACAAGAAGCACTTAATAATGCCTTATAACATGAAAATAGACTGAAGGACAAAAGTTGAAGCTAATAACAGTTATGTATGATATTGTCATATGAGTGCTGTAGTTACAGTGCATTTAACTTTACTTTAATAAATAAAGCAATTACACTGCCTGAATGTACATTTTATAAGGGTTTACATATGCTTATGGTGTTATATGTTTCAAAAACACATCCATAGAATGCTAGATCGATACCCTTTTTACCATTTAGTAATGTGCTTGATACAGGAAAACAGCCAAGTAACTTGACAATAAATTATTATTTTGCGTAAATATTACATAATTTTACACATAATAATTATAAAGTATGGATATGTTTTAAAATGTTTCTCACAATTTTTTTTTTAAATTATTGAAACAATAGAGCAGTTTAAAGCACTTTAAATCTCTCTTTCTACATAAAAAAAAGTTTTCCGTGACGCTGTAATAAATTTATTTTGGTCACCAATACGATCCCTAAAGTCTCCGAATTCGGTCACAAAAATAATGTCAGCTTGACTGTATCACAAATATTTCTCCAAGATTCCATTGAGACATCATTATAATGCGAGGGATGGTGTTGCTTGCGAATATTACAATTTTTACTATAAAATAAATACAACAGGAATTATACTCTGCATCCAGATATAAATTTATTTTTTCCTGCTTACAGTATAATGAAAAGAAATAGCACTACATAATGCATGCAAAATACACTTTTACAATTTGAATAATGAATATAAACAGTTGTATAATTTGTTAAATGGGGGTTGGCCTGCCGTAAGCATAACATTTATTTCACTCTAATGAAAGCAAAATTTTTATCTAGGATATTATAAGAGAGAAATAAAAAGCCTTACGGAGCAATACTGAAATGTCATTAAAAGGAAAAAAAGTAAATATTTTGGCTCAAAATTATAGCTTGTACTTTATTAAGCTCTGTATTTTATTGAATATGATTGATTATATTCTCTATAATAAATTTTATTATAAAATATATACAACTGGAATTATATTCCACATCCAGATATAAATGTATTTTTTCCTACTTACACTATATAGAAAAAAATTGATAGGAAAATAAATTGTTTCTCTGAGGGACTGGTGTAAATCTGATTCATAAATCAATTTCTCTCAGCTTTAGGGTATACAACTACGTTCGGAACCGTGATTTTAAAAAAGCGCATAAATGGATAATTTTCATGATATTTAGTGTCACTTAGATAAGAATACATACATAAAATTGTTTTAAGGATAATTTGACAAAAAAAAAAATACTTAAACACAATATTTCGGCAAAAATTAACTTAGAATAATCTTTTTTCAAAATGTTATCCTTTTGTCAAAAATGCATCTATTGTAATAATATTTTGCCTGCATATAGCACAGACCTCTGTTCAGAGACTCAACTATGATTTTTGAAACATTCACATTATTTTCAGAGTTATAACCAATTTAAATAATTATCGGCGTTTTTTTCTTAAAATTTCTCACCTCTGTTGTCGTAAAACATGGATAAACCCACTTCTAAGCTATATATTTCAAAAATTCTAGTTGAGCTCCTGTACAGAGATCAGAGCTATATACAGACAAAATGTTGTTAAAATAGAAGCATTTTTCACAAAAGTAGAATTTTCTGAAAATGGGTCATTCTATGTTTATTTTTCCTCAAAATATTGTACTTAAATAATTTTTTACTGTAATACTATTCCTAAAACAATTTTATATACATTTTCTAATCTAAGTGACACTAAATATCATAAATATTATCCATTTATACGAATTTGTAAAATCACGGTTCCGAATGTAGTCGGATACCGTAAGGTATTCGACTACGTACGGAACCATGACTTTAAAAAAGTGCGTAAATGGAAAATTTTCATGATATTTAGAGTAACTTAGATTGGAATACATGTATAAAATTGTTTTAAGGCTAGTTTGACAAAAAATTATTTAAGTACAATATTTTCGCAAAAAATTAATTTAGAATAACCTTTTTTGAAAAGGTTCTCCTTTTATAAAAAAATACTTCTAAAATAATACACTCACTTCCAAAAGTTAAGCACGGAGAGGAAAATACTAATTTCCGGAAGCCAATCAGAATTGAAGATGATGCAATTCGCTGCAGAGGTATTTGGAAGTATGCAAATATGTTAGGTAACAGCCAATCGTGCTTTCATGTCAAGAAATATGCAAAAAGGGCAGTCTTATAAGAAGCCAGCTTAATGAAGGGTAACAGAAGTTGATTGTAAGTGCTGATAGAAGGTGTTTAAAACTTTCGTACAATTTGTTTTCAAGACATACGTGTTTCTATGACTTCCAGAAAACGAATGGAAGATTCTAAGCGCTTGCGTGCTGTGGGGCGCGTTGAAGCAGGACAGTCGGTCACAGATGTTGCTCTTTTCTTCGGCGTTCATCATTCTGTAATTTCACGTTTATGGAAACAATTTTCCAAACCAAACAGACAGTTGTCCGAAGGCCCGCAGGTGGTCGCTCAAGGGTTACAGCCCCCGCGGATGATCGATATATTGCTATTGTAGCCAAGTGGAATCGTAGAGCGACCTCCACACGGTGACATCTATGGTTACAGCGTCCATTGGTAAGGCTATATCTACAGCTACTGCACGCCGAAGATTACATATGAAGGGAATGTAAGCCTGTGTACCTCGAGTTTGTGTTCCTTTATCCGTCCATTCAAGAGGGGCACGATTAAAGTGGTTCCGGGTACATGGCAATTGAACTATGCCTGACTGGGGCAATGTCGTGTTTACTGATAAGTCAAGATTTGCTCTGGAGCCAGATGACAATCGTATAAGATATGGCGTAAAGAAGGAACACGCAATCAGCCCCAAAACATCACCGAACATCACGCATTCCGAGGTGGAAGCATTATGGTGTGGGGAGGGATTTCATTAGTATACCGCACCGACTGGCACATCTTTAAACGGGGTTCTGTGACGGCTGTCCGGTATCGAGATGAAGTCCTAGAAATCATTGGGAGATTGTACGCTGCAGCAGTTGAACCTACTCTTGTTTTAATGGACGATTACGCACGTCTTCATAGAGCTGACATCGTCGATGACTACCTGAAGAGTGGAAGGATTGCGCGCATGGCGTGGCCAGCATATTCGCGCGACCTTAATCCCATTGAAAATCTTCGGGGTGCTCTCGGACGTGCTGTTTCTTCTCGTTTTCCAATTTCAGCCACTCTTATTGAGATGGAAACTGCTCTACAAGAAGAATGGCGATTGCTTAATTCTACGGTGGTTGACCACCTAATTCAAAGCATGGTCAGAAGATGTAAACTTTGCATACAGATGAGCGGGGATCACATAAACTATTAATGTCCTTTTTTTCATTTTATGCTGTTTATTTTAACTTTATACATATTTCTGCTTAAGTCTCTAGTATGACATTATCTGATAACTTACAAAAATTTAATATTGTTTTCATTTCTGTATATAATTATTAATTTTGTTTTATATATAAATATTTATGCTACTTTACTGCCAAATTTTGTGTCAATCAAAGCAGTATTTGTTGATTTTTTTGCATTTTACATCTTCGTGCTTAACTTTTAGAAGTTAGTGTAATATATTTTGCTTATAAAAAGTAAAGACTTCTTCAGAGAATCTGAACTATGATTTTTGAAAAATTCACCTTTTTTTCAGAGTTACAACCCATTGAAATAATTATCGGCGTTTTTTTCTTAAAATTGTTCACCTCTGTTGTCGTAAAATATGGATAAACTCACTTCTATGTTATATATTTCAAAAATTCTAGTTGAGTCTTGGTACAGAGGTCTGAGATATATACAGGCAAAATATTATTATACCAGCATTTTTCACAAAAGGAGAATGTTTTGAAAATTGGTCATTCTATGTTCATTTTTTGTTAAAATATTGTACTTAAATAATTTTTTTATTGGAACAATATTCTTAAAACAAAAGGTATACGACTACTTTCGGAACCGTGATTTTGCAAAAGCGTATAAATGGAAAATATTAGGATATTTAGTGTTTCTTAGATTAGAAAATGTATTTAAAATTGTTTTAAGAATATTATTACAATAAAAAGTTATTTAAGTACAATTTTTTGACAAAAAATGAACATAGAATGCCCCATTTTCAAAATATTCTCCTTTTATCAAAAGTGCTTCTATTATAATAATATTTTGCCAATATATAGCTCTTATCTCTATACAGAGGCTCAACTAGAATTTTTGAAACATATAAATTAGAAGTGGGTTTATTCATATTTTACGACAACGGAGGGGAGCAATTTTAAGAAAAAAACGCCGATAATTATTTCAATGGGTGGTAACTCTGAAAATAATGTGAATTTTTCAAAAATCATAGTAGAGCCTCCATACAGAGGTCTGAGCTATATACTAGCAAAATATTATTATAATAGACGCATTTCTCACAAAAGGAGAACATTTTGAAAAAAAGGTTATTCTAAGTTGATTTTTTGTCGAAATAATGTATTTAAATAATTCTTTTTGTCAAAATGTCCTTGAAACAATTTTATACATGCGTTCTAATTTAAATGACACTAAATATCATGAAAATTATCCATTTATGCTCTGTTTTAAAACATGGTTCCAAGCATAGTCGTATACTTTAAATGGTGAACACCCACGGTCAGAAAAATTTACAAAAGTTTATAAATCTTATATATAATTATTTGTTCATTAAAACTGTCTTTAAGCATAGTTTAATTTTGTTTGTACATAGATAAGAATTTTAATCAGATACAGCAAATAATCATAAATATTTTATTACGCCGGTTAGTTTTCTGAATAACTTAAGTGTTGTGCTAATTACACTAAAAGAACTCTTCTAGTAACTAGAGTATTTGAAGAACAAGAGTACACGAATGTTAAAATACAGCAAATAATTCAGGAAAAAATGCATTGTGTGTATTAATTTGAACTATGTATCATAATTATCGTATTGCAAGACTTATTGCATTTTCAATAAATATTTTTTATTTAATAATTGATTTATTAATTTCATCCAAATTTGTTTTCGTTTTAAACAATAGCTTGATGTTCTGTCTACTAAGCACACGTATCATATAATTTATTTAAAAATAATAATAATACTAATAAAATCAAAATGGATAACTTTTAAATCCCAGAACAAATAGGAGCTAAACTATGAGAAAATTTACCAGGAGCTTGCAACATTGAACTATTAAGAAAATATAAAGAGTCATTGGACTAAAATGAATAACTATTATGGTTTATAAAGTTTGCACTGATTTAGGACTGCGATATAGGGTTAAGCATTGTTTTATAGAATTCTTACCTTTCCCTTTCACAGAAATTTTCAACATCATTGTACTAAAAAAACACACATAAAGCAAACCTCTATTCAAAATTAGGCGTATGATTACGAGTGAAAGAAACAAAAAACCAATAAAATATAAAAACAATGGATGAATAACATAAAAAGAATTTTCCTACGAATGAGATAATCACATAAAGAAAATTAAATGTATATAAAAATATAAACATATATATATATATATATACATATATTGTTATAAATATATCACAAATATTAATAAAATATCAAATTATTTATTTTTAACTGAAACCTATTTTATATTTTAAGATAAATATTCCCTAAATTAATATTTTATAGCAAAATGCGCACCTTCTGTTATTAAAGAAAACAAGAAACTCGTAAGATCATAACTCACAATGCAGAAATTTTGATTAATGCTCCAAGCTAGAACTTCTGTTTTGATCAATCTTAATGCAATAAATCACTCAATTGATTCTTTATATGTGATGTATTACCAAATATATACAAAATTCTCTTTATTAATGATTTTTATTTGTTAATGTTTACAAGATATCAATATGTATCAAGATTCCTTTAAAAAAATTTCGTTCTTTGCCTCATTTTGTAATTGTTATGAAATATTTTGCCGATGCGCAATACCTTTAACATTTTGTGGAATGTCTCATCACGTACTTAATTTGTATCATATATTTGAAGTTTTGTATTTATAGTTCTCATAATACTGGAATATCACTTGCATCAAGTTTTGCGCAGTACATCAATGGAATTTTAACTTTTAAGAAGTAAAATAGAATTATATACACAACTGGCCATTAAAATTGCTACACTAAGAAGGCGACATGCTACAGACGTGAAATTTAAACGACAGGAAGAAGGTGCTGTGATATGCAAATGATTAGCTTTTCAGCGCTTTCAGCCAAAGCAGTCGCCGGTATTGGCACCTACAATGCTTCAAATGAGGAAATTGTTTAGCCAATTTTACATACACAATTGCATTTGAACGTTGTTGCCTGGTGAAAAACTGTTGCGATGCCTCGTGTAAGAAGCAGAAATGCGTACCATCAAGTTTCTGGCGTTGATAGAGGTTGAATTGTAGCGTACCGGGAGTGCTGTTTATTGTACCACAGTATTGTTGCTCGCGCCGGTCGAGATCCAGTGACTGTTAGCAGAATAGGCAATCGGTGGGTTCAGGACGGTAATACGGAACAACATGCTGAATCTCAACGGTGACCCATCACTAGCTGCCGAGAAGAGAGGCATGCTATCTGCATGAACTTAATGGATCGTGCAACCACGTCACGAGCCCTAAGTCAAGAATTGGGGTCTTTACAAGAGAACAAGTGTCTGCACAAACAGTTCGATAACGTTTGCAGCAGCATGGACTCTCAGATCGGAGACCATCGCTCCGGCTACCGTTGAAGCTGCATCACAGACAGGGGCGTCTTCAATGGTGTGATCAACGACGAACCTGGTGCACGAATGGCGAGACGTCATTTTTCAGATTAATCCATGTTCTGCTTCCAGCATCAAAATGGTAGAATCCGTGTTTGGTGGCATCGTTTTGAACGCACATTGACAGTGTGCATTGGTTATTGTCATATTGGCCCATCAAGTGGCATGATGGTATGGAGTACTATTGGATAAAAGTCTTGATCACCTCTTGTTCGCATTGATGACACATTTAACTGTGCACGTTACATTTCTGGTGTGTTACGAACCATGGCCAGTATTGTACAGATCTTCCTTGATACGGAAAATGTTCAGCTCTAGCCCTGGCTTGCACATTCACAAGATATCTCGCCAATAGAAAACGTCTGGTCCATGGTTAACGAGGTTCTTACCAGGGTGACATGGTTACCGAAGTTCTTACCAGGGTGACAGACTCTATACCATACGCCAGTCAGGGTGACGAGCTGTGGCATCGTGTTGAAGCATTACATGAACATGCCATCCAATCTGTGTTTGACTCAATACCAAGGCGTATAAGTGCTGTTATTACAGCTAGAGTTGGTAGTTCTGGGTACTGATTTCTCAGGATCTATGCACCCATATTTCTGAAAATTAGAACATTTATTATTTCCAGTATAATATATATGTATAATAAATATCATTTTGTTATCTGCTTTTTTCTGGTGTAGAAGTTTTCATGGCCAGTATGTTATATTAAAAGAATGTTGATTGGTATTAGTGCACATCAAAAACTTTTGAGACTTATTCAAAATGTCATCCATTTTATACTAGAATTCTGAGTTTTCATGCTTCAATATTTAAGCAATTTTTACTATGTTATTATAATTTTCGTCTATTTTTAAAGGTTTTTTAATTTTAAAATTATGTTTTATTTTAACGGATAAATTTAGCTGATTGTATTTAATTTTTCAAGCAAAATAAGAATGCATTCACATTTCTTTAATTGAAATTCAAATCAGTGATAAAGATATAGTGATGGATCTTATGCTAGATGAAAAAATAATTCAAAAATGTTTTTAAAACAAATATATTGCTTTAATTTAAAAAGTACATTGGAATACAAATAACCAATTTTCAAAATGAACAGTATAAACAAATCATTTGTTCCATCAAATATTTACTCATTTAATAATAAGAGTTCCTTTATGTGATCGGATATGTGACCGTTCGATGCAGGAGGGTACGACGGACCGACATGGTCGATCGCATCCACCTCAGTGCACCACTTCACGTGAGAACAGACAAATTGTGCTCATGGCAGTGAAGGATAGCTCAGTCACATCAGGAACCATAGCACAGAACATTGAGTCTGTAACGCATCATTCAGTGTCTGAGCGTACCATTCGACGCCGTTTGCAGCAGAGTGGTCTGTCCACAAGACGCCCATTGCTTGATCTACCCTTGACGCAGAACCACAGACATCTCCGCCGCCAATGATGTGATGAAAGAAGGATATAGGTGGCAAAATGGAATGAAGTTGTCTTTACTGACGAGTCACCATCTGTCTGCAACACCACGATGGTCGGATTCGAGTCTGAAGACACCGTTGTGACGTCTTCAATTGATGTGAACCCCACCCTGCCAATTCATCTGAAATCACCCTATCCATCCATCACCAAACAGATGTTGGATGACAGGTGCAGGTGGCCATGGGGTCATTGTTTGTTAACTGGCCTCGGACCAGCGCAGACATCTGGTCTAGAATATACAATGGCTAAGGAATGTCGATGTCGATAGGCATTCCTTTATGAAAGTTTTGAATAGAAGTTGATGCATTGAGAGTGGGGTTGTGAAGCCCAGGTGTGAGATGAATAGATGTGAGTTATGGCGCCCTTGGATTCGAGACGGATGGGGAATGTGTTCGTGTTTTCCGCGAAAATGAGAGACGCAGGTGGCCCGGGGGCGAGGGCAGACCTTTTCTTTGACCTGCCAATGAGGAAGACAAGGGCAGACCCTTTTCTTTTTTGACCTGCCAATGAGGAGAACGAGGGGCGCGTGGTGGACCCGCCCCTGGTGTTTAAAAGGGGTGAATTTGGACGGAGAAGAGAGGATCGGACGAGAAGAGAAAACCTGAAGCGACTTGGACGGAGCGGGGGACTTGGAGAGATAGAGCCATGGAGTAAACTGGAGCCCGGAAAAGCTATGGACTGACCTCGAGTGAAAAAAGACTGTCCGCCCGGCTTTGGCCTATTTAATGAATATTTTTTTGGAATCTAATAAATACTATTTAAAATAGTAAAGTATGGCTGTAACAAATTTTCTTGGGTACGAATGACTGACGACGTTACACCGTGGAGAGAGGATGCTGAAGAGCTGCATTATGCACCGCCACACTGGTCCTGTACCAGGTATTATGGTATGGAGCGGTATTGGATATCACTCTCGCACTCACTCCTCTAGTACGCACTGCATGTACCTTAAACAGCCAGCGCTACATCTCCGAGATGTTGGAGCCTGTTGTCCTTCCTTACCTTCAGGGCTTGGCCACAGCCATACTTCAACAGGATAATGCACGACCACACGTGGCACGCATTGTCCAAAGGTTCTTCGTCAATCACCAGATTGAATTGCCTCTTTGCCTGGCTCACTCTCCGGATCTTTCGCCGATAGAAAACATGTGGCCCATGATTTCTCAACGATTGACCCAGATTACACCCCCAGCTGCCACACCATATCAACTGTGGCAACATGTGGAAGCTGCTTGGTGTTCTGTACCCCAAGAACACCTCCAAAGTCTCTTTGAATCAATGCCGAGGCGTGTGGCAGCGGTGATCTCCAACAATGGTGGCTACTCTGGCAACTGATTCTGGCAGGAACCACACTTCACAGAAGTCCATAAATTTAATCATTTTATACTTTGTCAGCATGCTATCTACAAAATAAATTTTGTTGTGCTATTTCTTGTCTTTCTTGGTGTTGCTTTTACGTTGGCCAGCAGTGTATTTTGATTTTGCTCCTGAATTAAGATTTAAAAAATATCGTTACAGTGCAACTACAAATGTGTTGATAAATCTTAAACTGTACCCATTATGCTTAGATTTATTCATTTATCGTAAAGTGGACATAATATTTAAAAAGGCACTTTCGTGAACATTTTAAACATGAGAGTTTTGAAACTGCCTAAGAGTTATAATTATTTTAACGGCCAAGTGTTACATAATATGATAAATGATTTTCTTAAAGACAAACAATGCAGCAAAACTTTTTAGGTATAGGGATAAATCTAATTAAAATATCCATAATTTATCTAACTAAAATTTTTTGCCAGAAATTTAAATCCCTACTATAAACCAGTAATTTGGTTTCCTCATGTGTTTGGAAATAACTTAATAACCAAACAAAATACCTTGTTCATCCAAAAACTAATCACTGATATTTGAACGATGAGATTAAATTTATAAATACATTATTATGAATCTTTGTCTACACTATTTTTATAAGGTTTGATGAAAAGCAGCATAAATTGATAGTGCGTTGCTACTAAAAGGCTACTGAATAATCTGTTCGCAATTTTTATTCTCGTAAGAGATGAATTCCTGAAGTTTATGCATGTACAGAGTATCATCTGAGAAAATTTTAATTTGTTTAAAGCGAAAATACGAAAGTGCGTAAAATTTAATGCAAGTATTTATTATTCTGTGTGTACTTTTTTATACAGATTGTGAAGAACCTAGAGTATTGCTATTATGATTAAAAATTAATGTGTTTTAATAAATATTAACGAATTCCTAAGATTAGATTTTGTGACTTACATAGCTTTGCATAATTAAAAATACATATTACAAAGAAAATCCATACTTAAGCCTAAAGTTATGGAATTTTCGTCAAATTTGCTGAAAAAGTAATAACGATATTTTGAAAGAAATGATTTTGCTAATTGAAAACTTAATTTTCTTTCAAAATTTAAGCATAAAAATATTTTTCCTGTCGTTCTAATTATTTATTTGTCTTTGGTCAGAAGTTTAATTAAAAATGTGTAATAGGATCTTATTTATGCAAGGGTAATAAAGAGTATACCTTATAAATAACAATTATGTTATGTATCATATTTTCTGCTCTGTAGAATTAGTACACACACACGTTTAAGTAAAAATATATTATATAATGCAACACACACACACAACTGTATTATTACCAAATTATTTATACGGTAAAATTTAGGTATTTCTAATATTAAAATAGTATTAAATCAGAAAATATATTATATCACCTAAAATATATGTTTACTCCACAGGTTACCTATTAAATAAATCGTTAGCGCATTTTATACAAATATGCTCAAAATTATTACAGGAAATAAATCGCTTAAGATTTTATAAATTGCAAAATATAAGATTTTGACAAAAGACATTTTTACTTTTAAAACTTTGAGCACAGAAAAAACCTTATCATTTATATAGGTTATTAGAGGTAATGTGTCCACCTCGTAGGGCAGATACATTACCTCTAGGTTTCGGGTTCGATCCTGCTTGGAGTCCATAGAATTTCTGGATAGGAAAATCGCAGCTACTCATGCCATATGATTATGTAGCATGTAAAACATTATGTGGCATTATGTATAAATTTGGCTCTAAGACTCTCGGCAATATTTAGCATCCAACGAGAGCTTGAATTAATATTAATTCAAGCTTCAAAAAGTTGGTAGTGAAAGCCACCATTAGATGGTGCCACTGCTAAAATGGCTCTCATATTCGGGGAACTTGCTTTTTCTCCAAAGGTTTGTATGCTAAAATGCAGCCTATTTGGAAAAAAAGAACTAAAAATTCATCTTTTGGTTGTTTTGATTTTAATTAATTGTTTTTGTTAATGTGTAGCATTATTTTAATTTAAACATTTAATATATATTTTTCATTTCATTTAAAATTTTAAATCTACTTCGATAAACAAATAGCTTCTTTTAGTTATTTTATAGATTATTAATTTTTTGAACATTTCGTTATGTATTTATTGATTCCACAAATACGTTACGTTAAATCTTTTATTTTTGTTTCCCTTATAAATATACACATAGTGATTTAAAAAAAGGTATACTTGTAATATATTTAAATGTCACAATTGTATATACCCTGATACCCATGTTTTGTAACAAAATTTTAAATATAAGAGTTATTGTATTTTGTAGATTAATTTCATCTTAAAAAGTGCTATAAATACACCTCTAGATGATCGATCTTTTACCGATTAAGGCGTCCGGCGCATTAGTTTTCGAAAAATTATCGATTTTCACTTTTTTACATTTTCTAAGAATTCAAATATTTCTGTTAAAAATAATATATAATATGAGGAAATGCAATAACTAGAAGTATTTTTATTTATTTTTTTAAATGAAGCTACTCCTCAAAGGGCGTCAAATGAGCTTTGCTAAGAGCAGCGGTATTTCCCTTGCATAAGATTTTTGATGAGCTCGAATCCACATGAATTTCAAGTGGAAAAATTAGAGGGTATTGGGCTTATTCAAAAGTGTAGGGTACACGTCTTTTGAATCTTAAAAGCGAAACAGAGGGAAAAAGTTAAGTGATGGGAAAAGCCTAAAGGTCGTAACTGACTCACCGACATTTTAATATGTAAAATTCAACGATATTATGGTTTATTAGATTGATATTATTAGAAATAATATCAATGATATCTACATAGTATGAAAACAGCTTTTGGGGCTATTTTTTTTTTTTTCTATCTTCATACGAGAGCCCTCAACATGGACTGTGTCCTGCGATTATAAATGCCTGGTCAAGTTTCAAAAGACAGAAAAGACTGAATGTAACGAAAGGCAATATGATCATAAACTCATACACCATAATGAATTAAATTAGATAATTCTTAGAGATCTAGGTGATCCTAAGTTATTAAGAAATTGTTTATGTGGAACCCACAGAACATTACGCGGAATTCAAATGAGTCAGTTAGTAACACCATATGGTCAGTGATTCCAAGATTTGCATTTGTGGAATTAAAAACTCTCAAATTAGGGATAAATATGGCTATTGCACAATTAAAACATTGGGATATTGAACCAAGTTATAACTATGTGTCATGCTTCAAAAAACTAGATACTCGTAAGATTGGTGCAGCACAACGAAAGCATCTTAGGATCCACAAAAAAGGCAAAATTGTTAAAAATAATGAAATTAGAAAAGTCTTTTGTATGAGCAGAGAGTTAAAAAAAGATTTATATGCTTCTGGAAGGTACTAAAAAAAGTTTACTTTAAAGCCTGTTTTCTCAAAAGGTAATATTTTTCAATTTATGTACCTTTTTTCTCCAAAACTACTTATTATATAATCCTCAAATTGTCAGTGAGCAGACTTTATCATGTTTACAGATTTTAAAGGAGGAAATTATATACATATTTCAAACCTTTTAAGATATGATTTTTTTAAACTAAATTTTAGGGGAAAATTGGACAATTTTTCAAAAATACATAATTTAATTTTTAATAAAATGACAATACCCATCATTAAAGTATTATTCATAGTACACACAACCTACATTAAAATTTTTATTTTTGAGAAGTAAGTAGTTAATGAGAAAAAAAGTACATAAACATACGCAATTTAACATGGGCTCGTGTGGACGTGCCGGATAACCTTAAGTATAGAATCATACAGGGTTTTATCCTACGAAATCTTTAAATACTTTGTAATTATATTTGTATTAAAATATTTTGACATTCTTCACACACAACGCATTATTAATACACTACATTTGAAGTGATAAGCTAATCACTATTTATTTCAAAATTTCTGAAAGATCAAAGTAGTTAATGATGCAACAAATCTCCAAATTTTAATTGACTTCCTCGATAAATCGAGGAAAACTGAAACAGTTCCCTTTTTTCTCAATGATAACTAGATCATACAAAAAAATTCCCAAATTTCAAAGACACTTTTCTTCTTAGCCTACAAAA
>BMAV01026282.1:0-76368 GCA_019973955.1 Trichonephila inaurata madagascariensis | reverse complement strand
CCCGTTTTTCATGCTAAATTTTTTCCCAATAACCGCCCCGAGGGGAAACAAACTATTGCCAAATGAGAAACGCCTCTTTAATTCCAGTTCATCCAGAAGTCTTATAGGCCATGTTTTTCAATGGATATACATACTCGTCTTCTCCACTGATACACTCTATCCTCTTTAAAGATTAGAAGGGCATAAAGCGATTGCTAGCTTCTTTGAAATAAGATGAGCATGCATGGGAAGTTATTGGCGACATCAAAGCGATGATTTCTCTAATGAGTCTCCAAAATGGTTTTACCAAATTTCTCTTGTTATCTTTATAAGAGGCCCGCGCCTCTCTCGAGCACGTAGTTGTGTGGAGGGAAGGGAAGAAACATTCGACATGATTCAAATCTAATCTATTTATTTCAACACTAAGAACAGACACAATTTCAACTAATAATCTTAAGAGAATGTCTCAATAAAAGTCGTAAAAGTGGAACAACGACAGTAACACGTAAGCGATTAGTCGACTAACAAACTGGATTCTTCTTTTATATATAATTCAGGATCTAACTTTTTATCTGATTTCATCTAATCTTTATTCAATCTTAGTGAACAATCGTCACTTTAAGGTTTCCTTCTATTAATTATCAAAGCTCTAAAATTCAGATATTATACCTTTAATAACAATCTCACTTGTCTAGAGTATATATATATATATCCTTCTTCTAAAGCTAGAAAACCTCTCCTATTTATAGTAGTTAATTTGCATATCAAGATTCTCTTCTTAGAAAGGGCTGGTTGTGAATAGCGCGAATTGATAGCCCAAAGATTTCCCAAGAGGATTAGTTAGAAGGTAGCTTATAGATCCGTCACATCTTTGCCTTCGAGATTACAGACACCAAAGCGCATGGCAGCCCTCACGACGTCACAAAGGACCCAATATGTACAGAAGGAAACAACTTTAAATGGGAGTAACTGTTGTGACCCTAGAAAAAATTCATGACTCCTCTTCATATTAAATTGAGATTTAACCAAAAAATTCGTTAAAGTTATAGATCAGGAGTCAGCAGCCTTCAAGTACGTCAAGACTTCTATTTTAAGTTGTCTGAGGCAAAATCAAAGCCGATGCCTCTTCATTGATTTAGAGATAAACACTTGGTATGCGTATAATAATCCCAAAGAACTCAATAAGAATGAAAAAGTGGCTTGAATAGATTTGCCTTAGATATTAAATACTTATTGGGTTATTTCAAATTCGAAAGCTAGGCAAAACTGGTTAAGACAGTTGTAAAGAACTACGACAAATGAAAGTTCATGTCCTGAATGTTCACTTAGATCAATTCAAGAATAACATCAGAGCGTACGTTGAACGTACATGAACGCGAGATTTCCATGCAGATATGTTCTAACATCACTCCCAAGATCACAATAAGATATTTTATTAGAGGACTAAATCATGAAAGTAATTTACACTACAAACACAAACCTTAGAAATATAATACATTAAAAGTTATGTAAAAATTTCAAGCACAAACGCAATATAAATATAGGACATTTTGTTGAATATGTGTTAGCCTTTTTTTTTTGCTTTATGAAATAAAAACGCGAGTCAATGGATTTTCTCATTGAAGCCATGTAAAACATGATATTGTTCTGTTTAAAAAAAAACAGTTGAGGTTGATAATAATCATCTGCTATGGTTTTCAGACATGAGCCACTAGAAAAATACTTACTACCATACAATAAACAAGTAATGTAAAAAAAAAAATTAAGTCAATTTCTACTTAGATCAACAAAGAAAAATTTTATTTTAGCTACTTTTTATTAAATAGTTACAATTAATATAAATATGTATACACATAGGACAGAATCACAACATTAAGTAGTAATTAATTTTTATTCATTATCATTAAAGTATCGTATTGTCATCCAAAACAATCGTGTATATAAAATTTCAGTTCAACTGAATGCTTTAAAATAGGAGAAAAAAAAGCCTTTTCAAGTTTTGACAAGGCGAAATAGTCGCTAAGTCACCAAAAATGATGCCAACGTGGCTGTACTTGTAATTCTTTGAATAATTAGTTTTAATCAATTAATTTTTATTAATTATAATTAAATTACTGTATTGTCATCTAAAATAATCATGTATATAAAATTTCAGTTCAAATGAGCGCCTTAAAATGTATTTTATTAACGATTGAAAATTCCACGAAGATAAATAAATAAATTTATAGAGAGTGTGAGCTAATAGTAGGAATTGAAAATTGTTTTACATTGCGTTATGAATTTAATATCACACACACACACAAAGAAATATAAGAATCACCAATAAAAAGAGTAAACATAAATGGTAATGAATAGCGCTTTTTTTACGTTAACATTCGTTAAAATAAAATTAGAACAGATAAACCTTATTTTTAATAAAGAAAATTTAATTTATTTCTCTAGGTAGGAAATGTGCATTATAACGTGCAAAATACAGTTATAAGATTGTTTTGCAGAATATATTGCACATGGAATTAATATTTTCACTGTAGTTTCCTGCATAAACATTAATCTAGAAGCATCCAAAGAATTTCTGACTTCACAAGCAAAGTATTTCAAATTTAAATTTCGATTAAACGGATATTACTTAAATTATATCAGTAACCCAACATCTACCTTTTACCAATATGGGAAATTGGAGATATGACCACGTTAAATCTAAATGAGCTTATAATATCCTTATACGATCTTTAAGAACTTAAAAAATTAATTGAAATTGGTTGAGACAATTGTGAAGAAGAAATTATAGATTGAAATTTCTGATTTAAAACCCATAGCTATGTTTTATATATGTGCACATATATCTTAAGAAGAGTTTATTGTATTTAGATTAGTTTATTAAATAGTTATATATAATATAACTTTCTATTATCTACGGACAGAAAAGGTCTGGAAAATATAGCCAATAAGTTTCTTTAAATTGATCCACGGTCAGATAACGCGTTTGGTACATGATCTGATGACGAATCATAATAAATAATTTGAACTCCATCAGTTTTAACGAACACAAAACTCCACTATATCTACGGTCTTTAAAAACACGAGACTTGAGTCTATTATGAAAAGCTCATAAATCCATTATTTTTCTCCTATCTTTTTCAATTCCTACTATTAGTTCACACTCCACCTATATACATATATATATATATATATATATATATATATATATATATAAATATATATATATATGTCTTGTTCAAATTTTATAATCGTTAATAAAATAACTTTTCTTCATACACTCTAGTTCAAATACATTTCTTTAAACTTGTAGTGGATATCACTTGATGTTAATATAGTTTTTTCAAATATTAATTCATTAGTCATATTTAATTAATGAATAAATAGTAACAAATAAAAATAATAGTCTAACACCATATATAAAAAATAAAATCGCTCGTGTTGTGTCCCTGTAGCGCAATGGATATCTAATCCAAAGGTTGTTGGTTCGAATCTTACATGGGACGGTCTAATTTCTGAGAATGTGATTTATGAATGAATAAATAATAAAAAACAAAAATGATAGTCCTCAACACCTTACATATAGAAAGGAAAATGGAAAATATCTTTCTATCTTTTCCACTTAATATTGTGATTCTGTGTATATAAATATTTATATTAATTGTAAATATTTAATAAAAAAGTAACTAAAATAAAAATTTTCTTTATGCACCTAAGTAGAAATTGACTTACATTTTTTTTATATATTGCTTGTTATTTAGTAAACTTCAATTCTTAATTAACAAAATATTTATGCTTATAAAAATCTTCAAATTCCAAATGAAGAATTGAATGAAATGTATTGTATGTTAATTTAAAATTGAGATGAATTCTTGTTTACATTTTCTTGTTTATCTAATAGCAGAAATTTTCAGCAGGTTTTCAAAGAGAAGTAAATGCACAATGGAGAGGCTTTAATATTGATAATTCACTGATTTTGTACATAATATAAAATTTAACTTCATTATTAAACCATAATTATTAATTGCTTCTTCAATTAACATTTGCATTCTTCACATTTCATTTAATTAGACATTAATTAAAACTCCATTTCTGCATCTTAATTACTGCATTATTAGTTTCCAAATATCTACGCCTGCTGAATTTAATATGTCTGCAATTTCAGTTAAACACATTGAAAAATTAGCTTCATAATAGAGACTTAAACTTTTAAGTGCGAGAAGAATTATTTTTGAATTAAACTTAATATCAAGAGAATTATAATGACTTACGAGTGTATTTTTAGAAATTATTTGATCAGACAATTGTTTCATGTTTTTATATCATATCACGATATTTAATTAAGAGTATTCACCTATTTATTTAATCCTTAAAATCAAACACTTGCTTTTGTAAGTTTAAATTAAATAGTGAATCCGTGTATTGTTATAAGCAAATTGCATGCACTATTTAAAAATATTACTTATGCAAAGTCAGGTTAACCTAATTATCCATTTGTAAAATTTTTCACACAAGTATGATCATTTTTTACTTTAGTTTAATGAATGATTTTAATATTTGCATTTGCGATGAAAATTTTTTTAAAAAAATGTAGTAATATTTTGTGTGATTAAAAATATATGATAAATTATAGATTAAAAAAAACTAAAAAGTACGCTTTTATGGTTAATTGAACTAAAAATTAAAAAAAATAATTCTTAATATAAGAATAAAATGATTTACAAGAAAATGAATGTCATTGGGGTAAAAGCGTGGTGCTCGATATCAATTGTTATAATTTCTTACTAGATCCGTTCCGAAATGCTGATTTAGTGTAAAAATGTAGTACAAAGTATACAAAGCAATTAAATACATACAATCAACATAAGGTAACCAGTGTTAGTACATTATCAGTGTTTTTTTTTTTTTTTTGTTTTTTAGACTATATTTGGTTAATCTGCCCAAGCTCCATCGTGTCATCTCAACATCTCTTAATTTTCTCTGGGTCTTTTACTGCCCCCTGAAAGTCTCAAACGCCCACAAGGGAGGCGTTATCGCCCACGTTGAAAACCTATGCCCTAAACGATGGAAAATAACATAGGAATGCATGGTCGGAAACGCTTTCTTGTCACAGTAATGAAAATACAAAGTACAGGAAATACAGGATGCTACAAGTGGAGAGAACCTATTCATTATCCTTAGAGCAGCAGAAAATTAAGAAAAAAGATCAATAAAGGGGGACAACGTCGATGTGATAAAGGTACATGTCGTTAGTGTACAGAATTCGCAAGATGCTCATATGGAAAATCCCGACATAATTGGCGACAGCTACCATACTGGCACCCCCTCATGGGGCTCACCTTCTTTAGGTTAGTACGGGTGTCACAATCCCCAGGTACTCTAGTGATCTTTTCCTTTTCCCAAGGGGTTTATTATCTTTGGTAAACACGGGTGTCACGAACCCGGGATATCCTAGTGATCCTTCTCTATTTTCGACTCTCTTCTTTTCATTCCATTTCTTCTTTCTTTCTTGGGAAATACCCCACCAATATTTGTTTTTAAATTTGATTGAATTTTATATAAGTTTTTCGATTTTACCTTTTTAAACTAAAATTAAGTTAAATTTAGTATTTTAATGATTTTATACTTTCAATGCTTCAACGAATGTTTGGCGCAGTATAGCCGAAATCGGCTCTTGTGCCATTAAAACCCACGATCACTCACTCACCATACTGGCACTAGAGTTGTTCTGTATCAGATCCAGCAGTCTCCTCGTTGTTTGAGGCTCTTACACTCCGCTCATATTCCCGTGTGTCCTGGCTGAAAGATCCGCTGTTGAACAATCTCTAGTGCAAGCGTGCAAATAAGGCATGACTGGGAGTTTGTCTCCAGAGGTAAAGTTGAGCGTACAACCTATGTATGACTCGTCCATTGCAATCAGCGGTCCTTTATGCCAGATGCATACCGGCAAGCTGAGCGTTCGTGTAACATTCCATTCACTTTATCTTTCTATCACTTAGGCGAAATGAAGCTTCATGGCGAGCGCGGCAGCAAAACCGCTTGTGCGCATACCCCGTTATCTGATGCTTTGGTTTACAAAAGGCCTTATCTTATGTACATAAATTTGGAACAATTTTCCTTTCAACCGACACTTTCAATCAATTTTTACTCAGTTGCCATAGCAATGACTTCGAACAACTTCTTGCTAGTGAGCTGAAAAAGTTGTTCGAAACTAAAATTGCTCCAAATTACAGCCAATAGGGTTCTTCGTCTCCTACTCGAAAACAAGATGGCAGCCTTGTCTTGATCAAGCGCAGTATCAGATATGTACGTATTAAAATGGAATGAAACGATGAAGAGCGTTTTGATTCATGAAGGTGAAAAACTTCTATACCCATAGAGTAATAAAAACCCCCATTTCACAAAAATATTTGGAAAAAATTAGGAAGCGCACAGCGGCGAGTAACTTTTCAATGTGAAGATAGAGCGCGTGTGATGTCAGAGCATGTCGTTTTTTTTACAGCAAACATTCACCCTCAGCTGCTTCAAAAAATTGAGGGGAAATGGTTGCACAAAAAATGCGCGTGATAAGGCCTTTAGCGCAACTATCGCGTACATCAACCAAATACTTCCCAGCATTTTTCCTGTACGAAGAATAATAAACACGTTTTCTCCTCTTATTCTTGTCCTGTCTTTCTTGTGTTTTCATTATCATGACAGAGAAAAGCGTTTCCGACCATGCCTTCCTATGTAATTTCCCATCTTCTTGGTGTACTCTATCTTCCCTGAAAGTTTGTAACTGTTGTACTAAAACACCATGTATATGAGCTATTAATTCTAAAGAAATTTATCAAAAGTAATTTATTTCGTTTCTCATTTTAACTGTTGCTTTGTGATTGATTCCTCAAATACTACCGTCTGCTTAATGAAATGTTTAATGTAATAGTGTATATAATATTGTAACAATGTAATTGTGTAATTATCAAATTTATTTATATTTGAAGTATAATCCTTTTGATCTTTACCTTCCAATAAATATATTTAAAATTGTTATGTACTTGTTTCCTTAACTATAATTACAATTCGTCTTAAAATATGTTATCGAATTTCTTTATGTGCGGTACGATTTTGACTTTTTTTGCGATTTGTTTTATTTTTTTACGTTTTTAAAAATTTACTACAATTAGATTGTTAATTTCTTACCTTTAACATCTTGATCAATGTGTTTACATGGTATTTGATATTATAAAATACTTTATAGTATTTTAAGTATTAATTATGTAATATGGAATTTATAATTTTGGATTATTATTAAATTCTTTTTTTACTCCATCTTTCCTTATTTTTAACCTCTTTATATGCATTATCACGTCAGACTGACCACCTGACTGATGCACTTAAGCACCCAAGGTTACGAAAACTAAGTTGGGTCAGAATGTCTTGGCCCTCATGGGTTGTTGCGTCCCTGAGTTTAGTTTATACATGTCACAGAGAAAGAATAGCTAGCCTTAAGACTATTTTATATCTACTGTCTTAGACTTAAGCTAAGAGTTTACTATTATAGTATTGTGACTTACATTGTCTTATTATGTTTCCATTTATTGTTCACCTTTATAAGATTTATGGCAATTTAGTATATATACATATATGTTATGTGTATCATTCTGCTGCCATAAAAATGTCAGTCAACTCATAAATTTTATTTGCAAAAAAATGAAATAAAACATAAGAAATAGAATAAAAATAAATTGACTAGGTAGACACTATAAATTTTAAAGCTTATTTCATCAATAAGTTTATGTTCAGTAGAACAAAAACCTCAAAATATAACATAGACAACTTATAAGTATTTGTTTGCTTGTATTAATGATTCATTTCTATATTTATAATTTTTATAATCGTAATTTAACAATGGAAAATCCTCATAAATTTTTGATGAGACTAAAATAAAACTCTCATAATAAAATTAAATGTTTTTAACCGAATCAATGAATTACCGTATTAATTCCACAATATATGATAGTCTAAGAAATAAGGAATAAAAATATGGTCAAATCTTTTAAACTTTTTCTAAGTTAAGAGGCTAAAATTTTGTCTTGAAATTTTTTAACCATTTTCCATTCTTTTTATTTTCTTCTTGATACATTTTAGACACGACTTTAATGTAGTAGTAAATTAGATTTTACTTCGATGCCAAACAAATAGGTTCAATTCATTTGACGTCACTGTAAAGTAACAACTATATAAACGAAATAAACGTGCTGGCTGTTAAGCGCATTAATCGATATTAAAATATACCACCGATAGTACGTGCTATCAATATTAAGGTATCCGACTACGTTCGGAACCATGATTTTAAAAACTGCATAAATGGATAATTTTCATGATATTTAGTGTCACTTAGATTAGAATACATGTATAAAAATGTTTTATATATATATATAAGGACATTATGACAAAAAAAATTATTTAAATACACTATATTTTGGCAAAAAATTAACATAAAATAACCTTTTTTCCAAATGTTCTCCTTTTGTAAAACATGCTTCTAATGTATTAATATTTTGCCTGTATATAGCTGAGACCTCGGCACAGAGGATCAACTATGAGTTTTGAAAAATTCACATTATTTTCAGAGTTACAACCATTTGAAATAATTATCGGCCTATTTTCTTAAAATTTCTCCTTTCTGTTTTCGTAAAGCATGGATTAACCGACTTCCAAGTTATGCGTTTCAAAAATTCTAGTTGAGCTTCTGTACAGAGGTCTGAGCTATATACAGGTAAAATATTAATACAATAGAAACATTTTTTACAAAAGGAGCATTTGGAAAAAAAGGTTATTCTAAGTTAATTTTTTGCCAAAATATTGTATTTAAATAACTTTCTTTTGTCATAATGTCCTTAAAACACTTTTATACATGTATTCTAATCTAAGTGACACTAAATATCATAAATATTATCCATTTACACGCTTTTGCAAAATCACGGTTCCGAACGTATTCGGATACCTTAAACAAGTAGAGAAAGCACATTTTCTTTTGTTCACATAACTTTCGAAGAGAATTAAATCCATTACCAATTTCGATCATAAATCCCTTCTATTTATAAATGAGATGTTTAAAAAAGCGTATGGCTTGATATTAATAAATTGGTAAAAATAAGTTATTTTTACTCTTTCATTATGCACTTAAACTCTTAATTTTTATTGATAAAGAGAAGAATTAATATAAAATTCATAAAAGCTTTGAACTCTGGGATTTATATTTTGTTTACAGATTGAAGACTAGTTATTAAAAAAGAGTTAGTTAGTTAGTTAAAAGAGCTAGTTATTATTCAACTCCCTTGCAATATTTTCATTAAACGTTCCTTTAAATCTGTTGCCAACATTTTAAATGAAAATTCTCCAGAACATGCATCAATGAGCTACTCCTTGACCTCTCTTGAAGGTCAGATTCAAGATCTTTAGTAATAGCTTAATAAACAGCTATAGTGCAACTTTAATCAAACCAAACAAAGGTGGTGTGTTCTGAAATCTTCCTTTAGGGTTTGGCTTCGAGAAACGTCGACAATAGCTAATTGAGTAAATTTAATGCTGCATTAATTATGTGTATTTTCCTGCTCAAACCAAATGTGATGTGAGCATATTTGAGTTGCTGTTAAGCTGTGCTTATATTAGTATCAAACTAGATCCAAGGATTGCCATTTAGGGCTTGTCTATACTACAATGACCCGGCGGTTAAGCTCATGGCAGGGATATGTATGATATATATTTGATTCCTAGTTATATATAAGACTACCGCATGGTTTCTACATCTTGAAACAAACTAGGATATTATAAGTCATCTTATTTTCGAAGTTCGTAATCAGTAACTTTTGTCCAATACTTTAACTATGTGACCTCAAATAGATGTACAAATCTGCGCACTTGTAAAAAAATTTTTACTATATGTCATACGAAAAAAAAAAGGAATACTCAAAAAAAGTGTGTGTGTACTTACGTACGCACGTAAGAAGTTATACTTGTTTGGCGTAACAAGATTAAAATCTTTAGCAGGGCAAGCTGGGCCAAGGACGAAAGGCGGTCACGAGCAGAGTTGAACGATATTAACCATCAGTCAATCGGACCAGCCAAACCTGAGATAATCACGATTTAAATAAATTTAAACACCCCCGCACAGGGACAATAGGACCAATAATATGTAGAGGGGGTCGAAGGCTTGAATGATCTGTTCTGCATATCCCGTTCTGCATATTTCTAGACAAAGCATTTTCGTATCCGTTTCTACGGAACGCAAAACAAAGGTCCGCTGACGCGGGGGGTATAGCTCAGTGGTACAGCATTAAGCAGATGAAGAGGTCCCCAGTTCAAACCCGAGAATGCTTTCTTCTTCAGGGAAGTGAGGAGAAATATTTTTTTGAGAAATTCGAAGGCGGGAATGATCTGTCCCGTTCTGCATATTTCTAATCAAAACATTTTCGTATCCTTTCCTACGGAACGCAAAGCAAGTGCTTTCTGACTCAGGGTGTATAGCTCAGTGGTAGAGCATTCGACTGCAGATCGGGAGGTCCCCGGTTCAAACTCGGGTGCCCCTGTTTTCAGGAAGTGAAGGGAAGTAAGTTTTTGGAAATTTCGAAGGCAATGATCTGTCCCGTTCTTTATATTTCTAGACAAAGCATTTTCGTATCCGTTCCTATGGAACACAAAGCTAAGGTTCACTGATGCGGGTGTAGAGCTCAGAGGTAGAGCATTCGGCTGCAGATCGAGAGGTCTTCGGTTCAAACCCGGGTGTCCTCTTCTTCAGGGAGTGAGAGAAATATTTTTCTGAGAATTTGAAAGCGGAAAAGATTTTTCCCGTT
This sequence comes from Trichonephila inaurata madagascariensis, assembly GCA_019973955.1. Lineage (NCBI taxonomy): Eukaryota > Metazoa > Arthropoda > Arachnida > Araneae > Nephilidae > Trichonephila > Trichonephila inaurata. Next base: position 65,554 of record BMAV01026282.1, on the reverse strand, counting down.
CTGTATATTTCTAGAAAAAGGAGTTTCGCATCTGTGATGGTGTGCGCGCGCATTGTAAAAATTTACCCTCATCCTATTTCTCTAACGCCCCAAAGGAAGTATAACTTCAAAATTTTTTTAATTGATTGTTGAATTAGTGTCGGTACTAGATGTTGCTCAAAAGATCATTGTGACAGTTTGAGAATCCATCAAGTAAAGAAACGACACTGGAGATGATACCATTCCCTTTTAATATCCACATCACAGGAAGGGTTTAAGGCCTAATTCCATTTGCAACATTCTCTATTATTCAAAACCTCGGATCTTGTAGTGGAATGATTACTGAAATCTACGACTTCACTAGATCAATATCAGATGCGTAATTTGCGGACGATTCAACTAACAAGACATGTTTTAAACAAATTAAAACAAATATTCTGCATTATTTCAATGGATATTTGCTTAAAATGTTCATATATTTTTTTTTTTTCCTTTTTGAAAATAATTACACAATCTATTTTAGAATTCCGTGAGATAAAATTGCATGTATTTGACTTAAATTCGGAAAAAATATTTGATTATTTTGATTGCCTTATATAAATTAAGTAATGATGTGTTTATATTAATGAAGCATGAAATATGTATATATTTAAAAAATAGATTGTCTTACCACGACTTTTTTACTTTATAATATTAATTAAAATAAAATTAAACCTTTTTTGCTTCCACACTTCAAAGATATTACGTTTTTCGCGTATTGTGTAACAAACACACACACACACAGCATATATACATATATGCAATAATTTAATAATTATCAGTAAAATAGGATATATATCGTACAGTAGGAAGTGTCGAGAAAAAGAAAATGCTTAGAAAATTATAATACATAATATTATTTACAAAAATAGATTGTTATTACTTCACACCCTATTTAGGTGAATAATTAAATAGATTTTTACCGAGTCCGCGCACGTGAGTTATATAAATCAATTATAATCCAAATTTTTCTTAGAATTCTTTCTGCAAAAAAAAAAAAAAAAAAAGAAAAAACAGCAAAACTTACCGAAGCCAACTAACAAAAAGTGTTAAAAATTCAGATTTGTACATTCCTTTGTTAATAAGCATTTAACCTTCCATAATAATTCCGAATTATTAGGTAACACCACAATGCAAATATTTTATATAAAATTTATATTTTTTAAAATATTTAAAATTAATATTTTTTAATATTTATTTATTCGTAAAACACAAATTTGAAATAAAAATACCGAAGTTGTAGAAGGCATGGATGCATATAAGTCTGCTTATAAATGTTAAGCTTAAATATTTAAATATATTTAAATAAATGGTACATCATCAAATTATTATAACGGTAATCACAGAGTAGGTAAATAATTTAATATTAAATATTAGTCATTATCAATATATAAAGAATATTTAATATGAATTATTATAGTTATTACCAGTATATAAGTAATTTAATATTAATTATTAGTTATTATCAGTATATAAATAATTTAATATTATTTAATATTAATTATTACATAATATTCTTTGAACTAGTACTTATTATTTAATTTCTTTGAATACCCTCAAACCGTCCAGCGCGTTATTTACAAACGCTTCTTTTGTGTTAGTCGTTTCTGACCATTTAGTGGTAACCCTAAAAGTTATGTATATTTCAAAATACCCCATTACTCAGGGAAGCCATCGGATCAAAGGAATGTTTGTACATGCAATGCAAGAAAGGGCCAGACGCAATTTGTTCTTCTTGGATTTGTATGCACTCCATATGGGTAGCGGTCACATAGAATTCGTCGCATCAATTGTATCCTTTCTCACACTTATCTTATTTCCAATTATTTCGATATGAAAATTTTTATATATATATATATATATATGATGTGTGTATATGTTATATCAGGTCAGGATAATTATGATTGGACTTACACAGCAATTGCGCATGTGTGGCCAAGGACACTTTTTCTAAACTTGTTAAGTGAGCCATTATAAGACACCGTAAAAGTGCTTTGATATGTGTAACTTTACTCTCTTGATAGCTATATATTTGATTTGATTTTAATTTACATCACACTCAGGACCATCACGGAGACCATTTTGACTTACCTCGTAATTTAGAGCCAAGACGAGGTTAACACCTGTGTGTGAGCTTGCACCTCCTCTCCCTCAATATTTCCACACCACGACAACAAAAGGGCTTTAAGATATCCGACTACGTTCGGAACCGTGATTTTGCAAAAGCGCATAAATGGATAATTTTCATGATATTTAGTGTGACCTAGATTAGAATAATGTAAAAAATGTTTTATAAGAACATTTTGACAAGAAAAATTATTTAAATACAATATTTCGGCAAAAAATTAACTTAGAATAATCTTTTTTCAAAATGTTCTCTTTTTGTGAAAAACGCTTCTACTATAATAATATTTTGACTTTATATAGCTCAGATCTCTCTACAGAGGCTCAACTAGAATTTTTGAAATATATAACTTAGAAGTGGGGTTATTCATATTTTACGACAACAGAGGGGAGCAATTTTTAGAACAAAACGCCAATAATTATTTCAATTGGTGGTAACTCTGAAAATAATGTGAATTTTTCAAATATTCTAGTTGAGCCTATGTAGAGAGATCTGAGCTATATACAGGTAAAATATTATTATAATAGAAGCATTTTGCACAAAAGGAGAACAATTTGAAAAAAAGATTATTCTAAGTTAATTTTTTACCAAAATATTGTATTTAAATAAATTTCTTTTTGTCAAAATGTTCTTAAAACAATTTTATACATGTATTCTAATCTAAGTGACACTAAATATCATGAGAATTATCCATTTATGCGCTTTTGCAAAATCACGGTTCCGAACGTAGTCGGATATTTTAAGTCTCGACATATTTAAGAGAGATCAGCCTTTCTACCCAGCGGTTCTGCACTGATACTAGGTTTCAAACCCGCGACTCAACAACACCGGCCGCAAGTTCGTGACCACGTCCACTCTGTTACCGCGGCCACTTGACTTCTATAAGAGATTCATGAGAAACAAGTATGCTTTTCTGGAAAGGTAATGTGCTATATGGTTAAACTAATGAAGTCTGAATGGGGCCGAATGATTTACCTTCATGATGGTGAGGTATTACATAGCGAAATCGTCATTCACATGAAATATAATAAAAGAAGCGTAATTTATTGTACACTGGAGAAGACATACATTTTAAGTAAAATAAAGACGGTCATTATCTTGATAAAATATATCTCAGGGAATGCGTTGCAGGGGAGGTAAAATCTTGGGTGCCACAACTATCTTGACGTAGTACCCACTATTCAGAGTCTTAGAATTTAGAGTAGACTGGGGCCCATGTATGATATCCTCTAATACCCCGACTTTAAGATCCGGCGTTGATTTTACATAACTTCAAAGCACTATGGAGAAGGTGTTCAACTCTGTAATGTCTGACGAGTGCGCATCCATCTTTATTCTCGTTCAAACTACAGCAATACTTATGGGAGAAGTCGACTTGCTGCCAATCGGCAAGCTCTTTACTGTGCTTGTCAGCACATGCAGTTCCTGTCGACGAATCGTAGAGGCGATGATGAAACACCAATATACGTATTCTTATGTTGTATCAATGCACGAGAGGATGTTGTTCAGTCTATTATTGCCATACTTGTGAAGTGTTTGTCGTCCGGTATGTACGTGACACTTTGAAGTGGAGTCCTACACTTATAACGGTACTGTTAAGGCATTGCCCACCATAGCGCCAGTGATGATTTCACGATATTTATGTCCATCATCATTTAGACCAATGATTCCCAAAGTGGTCCGTACGGATCCCCCCCTTAAGGGTCGTCAATATTATTCAGGGGTCCATAGAAAATTAAATTTGATTTTGGGGTCCCTAAACATCGTCAGGGAGTTGTTAAGAATTCCCCCAACGAATTCTCTTTGTAACCGCCAGAAGGCGTCTGAACGCTTATGTAAGTAAAAACTTCGTTTTTGTTAAAGAGAGTCTGTACTCTGAATGTGGCTCCGAGCTTGAAGCCACCGCGTGAGGTCTAATATAAATTTTTTTTTAAAAAAATGATCCATTTATATTTTTATGTAAATTTAAATAAATAACAATAGTTTACTTGGATATGTCCAAATAGGTGTCGAACCCTTTTGCACGAGGATTAACTCAGATCCCAATACACATATTAATCCATACTAATGCAGGAACATCCTTTTGAAACATCCACAAATGAGGGACTTAAGCCAATGTGTGTGTGTGTGTGTTTGAAAAAGGATACCCCACGTTCTGGTTAAAAAACGTATTCCAATTTTATATCCTGCAGTATGGATTATTGTACAGAAGTTGTGGACTACTTCCCATCTTTCAATTTAGTAGAATTTGGATTCAGTGCATAAGAAACTTCGTCACAAAAAAAGAAAAAGAAACCGACCAAAAACTAGTGCTCGTGTGGATTTGCAGTTGCTGGCCTCAAACATTGAGACGTACATAAATATATTCGTAATATCTCATCAATTTCATCCAAATTATTTTTTTTTTTCATTTTATTTTAAATAAAAGTTATAATCTTAGTAAATAATTCTTCAACAAAATGTTTTTTTTTAATTTGTAATTTTTATACTATGTTTTGAAGTAGCTTTTCCACTTGGTGGTCCTTGAGAAAGTTTTGACTTTACAAAGGCGTCCGTGGGCAAGTTTTGATTATAAAAAGGGGTCCGTGAACTAAAAAATTTGGAAACCACTGATTTAGACCGATCAAGAGGACTCACATTCGAAGTTCATTCTTTGCTTGTAAACATGCTGCGTTTTCGGCAAGATATGCTGACCTTTAATGAATCGTGTACACGGAATAATCAAATATTCTCAAATTTTAAATCACCTTTACAATATTTGTTATACACTACTCATTTGGAAGTGTAGATGGGTTTTTTTGTCCTAAGCAAGCGTGATCGTAATATAATTGTAATCAATTATATAAATTCAAATATTTTATTTTATTATTGAAAGTTTCAATTAATTTGCATGTTGTTTCAAATTTCTCCAAACAATGGCATACTTAAATAAAAATAAATAGCAAGATTTTAAAAATATTTACATTTCATTTATCGTTTAAATATTTGAAATTTTTAACTCTAAATATTATTGAGATAACAGCCAGCGTTTGACAATGTTTCAAATGAATGAATTTAAGTACGCGTTGTATAATTTTTCCATTTCATTTTAACATCGTTTACTCAAAAAAAACAAACCCTGCAGTTATTTTAAGATAAAGTTTTTGTTGGAAAATGATAGCATTAAAATTAGCACAGCTATTAATCATGCGAATAATAATTGAAGTAGTTTAATGATAAAAAATAATTTAATGATAGTGAATAAAGAAAATAGAGACCCATCAAGTATTCAAGTTAATATTTACAAGTCATAGAGAGGATTAAAAATGTTGAATATCAGTTTCAACGAAAAATATGATATATGCAGTTTAACTTAACAGTACTTTTTTTTCATGATTCTGCTTTTTTTACATGTTTATCAGATTTATAAAGCTAGATTGTACATTATTTTGTCTTCATTATTTACATGTTTTCTCATAAAAGTGTGACAATGCTTTAGAAGATTCATGTATTTTTACCTTTTTCCCATTATGTCTTTTTTCTTAATTTGATCAGATCTATTGTTACAGAAATTTATTACTAAATAAAGTATTACTTGTACTGTGGAAAACTGATATCTCTTTTGTTTTTCATTACATTGTAACAACAAGCAAAAGTGCTGGATTTGAAAGAAGGAAGGATCGAACATTTTAGTTCTTTGCAACATATCCACACTGCAAATCTTTTATTGACAATATAATTTATTACAAAACTATCGGTGAATGAAGTATTTAATAAAGAAAACTTTACTTATGGTATATTTTTTATATTAGGATATATATATATATATAAGAACTTGTTAGATTAAGGTTCCAAAACAACAATTTTGCTTAATTTTCAGAACCCGAAAATTTAAGGTATCCGACTACGTTAAAAACCGTGATTTTGAAAAAGCAAGTAAATGGATAATATTTATGATATTTAGTGTCACTTAGATTAGAAAATGTATATAAAATTGTTTTAAGAATAGTATTACAATAAAAAATTATTTAAGAACAATATTTTGATAAAAAATGAACATAGAATGACCCATTTTCAAAATATTCTCCTTTTGTAAAAAATGCTTCCATTATATATAATAATATTTTGCCTGTGTATAGACTAGAATTTTTGAAATATATAACTTAGAAGAGGGTTTATCCATGTTTTACGACAACAGAGGAGAGAAATTTTAAGAAAAATCGCCGATAATTATTTCAATGGGCCGTAACTCTGAAAATAATAACTTTTCAAAAATCATAGTTGAGCCTCTGCACAGAGTTCTGAGCTATATACAGGCAAACTATTATTATAATAGAAGCATTTTTCTACAAAAGGAGAACCTTTTGAAGAAAAGTTACTCTAATAAAATTTTTACCGAAATATTGTATTTAAATAATTCTTTTGTCAAAATGTCCTTAAAACAATTTTATACATGTATTCTTATCTAAGTGACACTAAATATCATAAAAATTATCCATTTATGCGCTTTTTTAAAATCACGGTTCCGAACGTAGTCGGATACCTTAACCTGATGTACAACAACTAAATAAGATGTTTGTGGAAATAATAAACTTAGTGATTACAAGGTACATCGATCACAAAACTACAATAATGTAAAGTTACAACTTGTATTGATCCGCTTAAATCCTGCCTCTTTCATAAATGTTAATATTCTCTTATCAGTTATAATACTTCACATATTTGTGAAAAAGTTATGTGATAACTGCTTATTATTAGCACTTCTTACACAGTATCATTATAATCAAAGTACTTCAACTTGCTTTTGATCTCTCTTTTTAAATATTATTTATATTAAATTAATATCAAAATATTTAATGTTTCGAGGTTCAAGCGCTTAATTATTTTATTCTCGTCATACCTGTCTCTCGCTCTTTCTATGTGGCCACTGTAGCCTTGTGGTCAATGTCACGAGTTCGAGACTAGTGCTTCTTTAGAAGGGACCGCTGCACTTTAAAGTTGTCGAGGCTCAAATGTCCTCCCATTGGTGTGGTGTGGAGGTTAGGATAGAAGTTGAAACCTCAGGTGTCGTCCTCTACTCTTGACCATGCTTCAAAATTGCGAGGTCTGTTGCCAATAGCCCTCGTGCAACTTCATAGCACGACATTAATATAACTCTCTTTTTCTCGTTTTGTATATTTATCTAATGTATTGGGAAAAAACTTTTCACTCACAATCATTACGAAATTACTAGAACTATAAGACCAATGCACTTGACTCTTGATTGCATTTCTTTTATTGAGCAGATATTGGCTAAGAACGAGGGCCGTGGGTAGCCTAGTGGTTAAAGCATCGGACTCCAGACCGGAAGGCCTGGGTTCGATGCCCGATGCCACCAAATACCCTCCGAGTACACACGGAGTACATGTTCGTTAAATCAGTGGGTCCGAAAGTCTTGTGGGCTAAATCACGAGTACAAGAGACTGGAGAATATTTCCCTCCCCTTCATTTCCATGCCAAAATTGTGGAGGTGGAGATAGGTGGTGTCGCCATCTATCGTCCCTTCGGGGAATTTCGTCGAGCTAATTCGTCCTGTCACTTGTGTGGTACTCAATGCCAAGGCCAACGACAGGTGTTCTTCTAGCTCCTTGCCACGACGAATTTCGTGGGCCTCGTTCTGACTACGTCAGACAGGTGGCATTAGCTACAACAAGAATGAGTTTTGCGAAAATCATCTCTTCACCAGTGGCGTAAAACATAAGATTTATGTATCTGACATAAATAACATTGACAAAGGGGTAAACCTTGGTAATATCGGTTAAATCAGTTAGAAACATATTTTTACTTCACTATTTCATTCGATAAATTGTTCTTCATTTGGAAATTAATTTGCAGTTTACTTAAAATTGCTCAAAATATTAATACAATTTTGGCTTCAATCAAATTATTTTTATCCTCCTATCTTTACTATTATACTTTTCAATAATTCGGATGTACCTGCTAGTATAATCAATATAATTTAATGAACTATATTTTTTATGACTATATTTAAATAATGGTTAATAATTTAAAGTTTTTAGAATTTCAAACGATGTATTTTTAAATAAAAAGTAATACATTTTAAATGCATGAAATAAAACTATGTTCAATTCATCATATCTGATCTAGAAAAAAATACTCTTTAACTTTACATATGCGATTTTAAAATGTAATATTGCATAGACATTTATTCTTAATTACTCAGAAATTTAAGTATGAAATCATTTCTAAAGGAGAATTCAAATGTTTTTCTCATATTGTTTTAAATTCAGAGAAATGATACATTTTTTCTTCATACCGACATAATAACTACCTCAATTTAAGGCACACATTTTATAAATATGATCTTGAAGCTTATGTCAGTGGAAAACTCTGATTGGCTTGAATCAACCTTTCTTACATCTAATTGAGAGTCTATCGTAGATAGTTTGTAACAAAATTTCAGTTGAATTTAATGCGTTGCAATCTCTGTTATTCAAATAACACTCTCCGTTATTATCTGCAATTAGATTGACTGACAACGTTCGGAACCATGATTTTGAAAAAATTTGTAAAGGATTAATTTTTTGGTATTTAATGTAAGTTGAATTAGAATATATATATATAAAATTGGTTTTTTTAGAATATTATTATAAGAAAATATTTAAACACAATTTTTTGACATAAAAAGGAAGAAAAAAATGACATATTTTCCAAACATTCTCCTTTACTAGAAAATGCTTCTATAATAATAATGTTTTACCTATATATAGCTGAGACTTCGCTATAGAGCCAGAAAAATAGGAGTTTTAAGAAATTATTATATTCAGAATTACGATCAATTGAAATAGTTTTTTTCTATTGTGATACATTAAAATATAGAATTAATCCAGTCCTAAATTATGCATTTCAAAAATCATTGTTAAAGCTCTGTACAGAAATCTTAGCTAAAAAAGGCAAATTATTAAGGAGTCTCAGGGGTGTTAAATTTTTCTAGAGGTCTGAAAATATAAACAATTTTCAAACAGGTATAATTCTTTTAAATTTAAATTAAATGATTCGAATCTTTTACACATTATTTATAAAAGAATGGGGCTTCAGAAAATTATAAAATGTTTAAAATATAATAATAATTTTAAAAATCATAAGCATATGAAATTTCCATGATAAATATTAAGTATTTTTTGCGTTGCGCAGGCTATTTTCTAAAATAGTAGCCTCTGATGTATAAAATTTTACAGAATTATAATATGCATCATACTCTTTAAGTCCTACCTAATTTTAGTATTATATATCTTTTGTATTTCAAAATATCTGTAAAACATTGCAATTTCTTAAATATTTTTAAAAAATGTATTTATTTAAATATGTAAGTTATTATTCTATTTATATAAAAATAGCTACAGTGTAATGAGAATATACATTTAACTTTATTAATCAACTTATAGCTAGTCATTAAAGCTACTATTTTAGAAAATAGCATGCGCGACGTAAAACTTAATAAATATTTCTTACAGAAAAGTTTCTTATTTTCATATGCTTATAATTTTTTAAATTATGATTATATTTTAAACATTTTATACTTTTCTGAAGCCCCATTCCTTTATAAATAATGTGTAAGAGATTCGAATTATTTAATTTAAATTTAAAAGAATTATATCTGTTTGAAAAATTGTTTATATTTTCAGACCTTTAGAGAAATTAACACCCCTGAGACCTCTTAATATGATATATAACTCTTTCTTGATTTTTGCCTTAAAATTGTGTTTAAATAATTTTTCTTACAATAATATTTATAAACAATTTTATAAATAACTTCTAATTCGGTTAGCTCTAAAAATAAATATATATATATATATATATATATTCATTTATACGCTTATGGAAAATCACGCTTCCGAATATATATATAGTAAGTCTTATATCTCTTCATAAATCTTGCATTCACAATCCCTGATTTCGGCTCTTTACTTAGAATTCAAAAGCCAGGTTTAAGAAATAAATCAAATAAGTATGCACCGTATAAATAAATCTTGTTATTTTACTTCGAAATCCTCACTTCAGACCAATATTTATAACAATCTGTATATTTCTACGAGCGAGTGTCTTCACACAATTTCGGCATCTTCTTAAATAAAATACTTAATCCCGTTGAATCATGAGGACGGTTTCACTAAAATTTTCCCTCGCATTGTTTTCCGAGAAAGATAATGTAAATAATTTATTCACATTTTAATCGAAAACTCCAGTGGCTTTCATCTATTCGGCTTTGTTTCTTAATTATCTTCACATTTATTTATAAAAGCTAGTCGCAGCTAAGTGTCTTGCTTTTTTAAAGGAAGAATGTAATGTAATTAGCAATGCATGGCTGCTTAAATACGAAATGGCTCCCAATTTTTTACAGAAAATTATAATAGCATTGTTTTAGCAAGATGCACCTGTTAGTATATCACTTGGCTTTTCATTCGCCCTTTATTTCCTAAACGAAAGACTGAATATATACCACAAATAAGAGCTAATAATGCTTCTCCATTTTTATTATTTTAGTTGTGAAAGCAATTTTCATCCAGAGGCAATTATAAAAGAGGCTGAATATGTTAGAGGGTTGTTTTGTTAACGTTGTATTTAATGAAATGCATTTGGTAAATTTTTAATTTAAACTAAAAAGAAAGATTCGATGCTTTGGACACAGATACAATCCTGGATTTGAATAATTAGGAACAACAATCTTTTTTCTTTCCAATGTGCAGCTCCTTTTTTTATTTTCGAGTGAGAAAAACATGCTAGATTTTTACTTCATACTTACATTGTTGTGTTTGTTAAGTCTTTTGTTAATGAAATCAGTTAATTAAATGAATAGTATTCAAATTGGTGGAGAAAGTAAATAGTATACTCAGGAAAAATAGTGTGTTAGAGAACTAGAATCCGATAAAAACATTGTTTTACTTGAACAATAAACTTGTTGATAACGGAGCAACTAGTAAAGCTCCCGATAAGCTAAGGTTTCCGACAACACTTTTTTTATGTACAATTTTCAGCAAAGTTGTATGTATAAAAGCCGAAACAAAAGTATTTAAAATAACTGTAGTGAGGAATTTAAGTTTATCATTAAAATCCTTAATATTTTTTAATCAGATTGACTCATTTAAAAGGGCAAAGGTAAAGATTACTATGGATATATTCCATCCATTTTAATGTTCCATGGTATAAAAAAACTGTAAAAAGTTATTTTAGATACAAAAAAAGTATAATAATAATTATAATTTTCTTACAGAAATTGAATTTTAAATTAAATAATTATATTTATTTTAATGAATTTTATCAATATTTCTCAAACTTTCTATACTTGCGACCCAATTTTCAATCATAATTTTCATCAGCCCCCTACATACAACAACATGTATTGAATTAAATATTAATATACTTTGACGTAAAACTACATTACGACTTTAATTATACACCGTACAAATTATCAAGATAAGTATTAAATTTTGCATATAATTTTATGACATTCCCATAGGGTCAGTGGTAATTATCTAAATTTTTCCTAACTTAGCACTGTTAAATTAATTATTAAACACATTGAGTAGTACTGATACATTTATAAGCGTATTATATCAGTGTAAATCTATATTTTATGATGTCAGAATGTATTTTGTTTTGTTTCCCTTCAGTAAATTATTAATTTTTTTAAAAAAAATAATCTTTTGTTTTCGACTTTTCGATACACTCGTGCCCTCTTTGTAGGGTTATCACGCCTCCTACGGGAGTGCGCCCCACAGTTTGAGAAACACTGAATTATATGTATTAAAACTTTATTTTGTTTAAAAAGAAGATTGTAATTGTGTACGTATATTGCCACCTCCACATATAAAAGTGAAATATTATTAGCGTACTAGGGATTGCAATCCCAGGATTTAGAGATTACATTATCAAAATCCCGGGATCCTAGGATTGGTCGGGATTAGGATAGGAATATTTGTCAAAAATACTTACTCTTTGGCCTAGATAAAATTACATAATAAAACTGAAAATATAATTAAGAAATTCGTTGAATCTTCTTATTTACTGAAACAAATCAAAACAAAACTTAATTCATCCTTAAAAACAAATAAAAAGTAATACATAATGAAATTTAAGAAAACAATTCTTCATTTCCTGTGTTTCTGTAAATAAGCTTTAAAAAACCCCTTGTCCAGCGTTTCATAGTTCAAACGGCTTCTTGATATTTTTACAAATTGGCTGCGAAGAAAATACTCGTTCAGACTCCACACTAGTAGGCTTAATCGTCATTAGATAAGAGTGCGTTCTTTCCTGGTAATCACCAAGTCTCCTTCCATTTTCAAAACGAGACATTTCATTTCGAATTTCTGATGACAGTGTCTCAAATCTAATAGGCTGCATTGGTGCTTATACCTCTTTCATAACTTTATGTCGTTCTTCAGCTACACTTTATGGTTTTTTTTTTGTACGAATTAATTCAGTTATTGAATCAGAAGGTGAATCAGTTTCAAATGTTACCTCATTTAAAATAGAAGATCCAGTTGAATTTCTGAAAATTATTTCACATTTCTAATTTTTTTCACCCGAAAAATATATAAATTTTCTGAGAATTAAATTCTTTGAAAATGTTAATGAGAAAAAAATTTTCAAAATAAATATTTCGGACAAAAATTAAATCATGGGGTTAGTTACTTTAATCCCGGGATTTCGGGATTTGAAGAAACACTGGAATCCCGGGGCTGCAAACCCTATAGCCGGGCTATGCATTAAGTCGATCGCGATCGAACGGTGGACCGCAAAATCATTTTGGGGTGACCGCCTTCGCGTAAGATCTAAGACTTACATACTAAAAGAAACATATTTGTGGAACACCGACGCTCAAAATCAAACAATAGCAGAATTGATTGGATTTGTTAATACTTTCAAAAACAAGTTAAGGCTAGTATCTTCTCAGTTGATGAAGAAAGAATTAAATTTCAAAAATATTTAGGATTATTTGGTTAAAAATGGAGGTATATATATATATATACATTAAGTAAAGAGTAATATTATGATGGAATAATGAAACTGCTCTCTCCAAATTTGAGAGACGTTTTCAAGAATTTACTTAACTAAAATCAATAGTTGCCGTGTTACCTATTTGAAAGTTGATAGGGAAAAAATATCGGAAAGATTTTATTTTTTTTTATTCTTGAGGAAAGAAGTTTTCTTCTCCAAAATGACATAATTTTAAGAGAATAGCTTTTAGAATCTAATGGTCGAAATCAAGAATCCTAATTTAAAAAAACTGCACTTTATTTAACATCGTTCTCTTGCTGTACCTGCCTGTGTGAAGCTGCATTATCAGCAGTGAATATAATTAAGACAACATATCGTTCCCGTTTCACCGATGACCACTTAGAATCCAGTGCAGGAGTAACAGTTACTAAGCATATATCGAGGTATTCAAGATTGGGGAAGATAGTTTGCAGACTAAGAGTCTTCTACTGAGACTGTAATGATGAGAAATAACTATATATATGAAAATGATTTATTTTTTAACATATTTTGGATGGTTTGATATTATAAATGCATCATTTGATATCATTAAATTTGTGTGCATAATTATTATGTTTGTATCTTGCATTTTTTTAAAAAATAATATTTTTACAGAATAAGGTTTTTATTGAAATTTGTAGGAAGTAGATATTCTGTGTTTATTATTATTATAATACAAAATAAATGGCCTTATTTTTAGCTCACCACACCCCCAAATGGGGGGACCCCAATCCCTTTAAAAAAATTAGAAGTAGACCGTACCGTGTAAAAGTCTGCACACCCCTGCCCTGTTGCGTACGGAAGTTCACTGTTTATTAATGATGCAATAGATCGGTAGAAGCAGTGTCCCAAATTGACCCTTTCACTTCTCATGCCATATTGAGGGAAATGATGAGAGTTTTAATAATTTTTGCTGAACACCTAGGAGTGAAAAATCTATTGTTTTTTTTTTCATTATGTCATCAAAATATTAATAAAAATATTAAGCACTTTTATGACATCTCTATCAATCTTTTAATTTACTAGAAAAATTTCAAACGTAAAAACAATTTCTCATTAACCCTTAAATGCATGAATTTTTAACTTTAACAAATAAAATTTGAAATTAACCAGCAAATGGGGGTAACAAATGGGAAAAATATGGAAAAAACACGCAAAAATATTTTTGCATATTGATGTATTTTTACATTAAAAAAATGCACATTTTTCTTGCATAAATATATCAGTATATGGAAAAAAATATAAATTTTATGCTCTACTATTACCTTCTTTAAATCTGAAAACAGTTTTTCTTGTATCGCGTGATTTTAAAAAAGCGTACAAATGAATATTTTTTTTAATATTTAATGTCACTTAGATTAGAATATATATATATACAGATAGATATAGAACCCAAGTATAACTATTCAAGATAGGAAATATTAGGCACAGTAGTACAATGACAAACTCCTGGCCTTAGGAACCAAGATTGTATGTGTAAACAGGTTTTAGTTCTAGCCAACCTTCACCTATAATATGTCTATACAATGTGCCAAGGGGAAAGGAAAGAATAATATTAGAGAGGAGTTTAAATTTTACAATTAAAATCACTATACTAATAAAATGTAAAGATAAAATTATAGCCTACTAGTATTCACAGTATAGATTTGAAGTCGATGCAAAAGGTAAATAGTAAGACTTACTTCGTGAGTGTATCAACTGGTTATGCTTCCCGCCCAATACAACAGAGGAATATCAGTACCTCATAAAGTTAAAAATTATGATAGAATAATATAAAGTCTATATATATATATATGTACGTTTAACAAACCATAAATATATATTGATATAAATATTTGTGTAAAATAAATGTAATTACAAGAAATATATAAATAATATACATATATATATAATTGTTTTATAAGAATATTATGAGAATAAGAAATTATTTAAATACAATATTTTGGCAAAAAATGAACATAGTATTACCTATTTTCAAAAACATATTTCATGGGGAAAAATGCCTATAATAAAATATTTTGTGTATATATCCCCTTTTGTACAGAGCCTGAACTAGAATTTTTGAAATATATAACTTAGAAATGGATTTTTATCCATATTTTAATACATCAGAGTGGAGAAATTCTAACAAAAAAACACCGAAAAGTTTTTCAATTGGAAGTAACTGAAAATAATGTGAATTTTTCAAAAATCTTAGTTCAGGCTCTCTAGAGAAGTCTTTACTTTAAATAAGCACACAACACACACACAATATTATTATTATTGAAGCATTTTTCATAAAAGGAAAAGTTCTTTTTTTCCTCAAAATATTGCATTTAAATATTTTTTTATTGTAATAATATTCTTAAAACAACTTTTACGTGTATTCTGTAACATTAAATATTTTTAAAAAATATATTCGCTTATACGCTTTTGCCAAATAACGGCTCTGAACGTTGTCGAATCTTAAGGGTTAAGGGAAATAATTTAATGATCTCGAGACTCAAAAATGGTGGTCTTATATTAGGAATACAACTCTGATTAATTTAGCTCCATTTTCAATAATTCGTTTGTGGTTTTTAATTATATTTAGATTTAAAAAGTACGTCAATTTTTTGGTATAAACTATTTAGGTTTTATGTGTGAATTTATTACAAAATAAGAACTTTAAAATAAACTTTTTGTATTGTAATATATTTTTGAAAAATGAAATTTGTTTCTGATAAAAGTAGTAATGAACCATAGCGCAAAAAAGCAGAGTCTATGTATGTATCTTACAACATAGTAACACATGTAATATATCTATAATACACCATATAATATATATCTCCCAACTTATATATGCATTTTACAATAGTCACAGCAAAATATGGACATTTTAATAGCTTTCGCCGCTGGGCAAAGTTGATATTACTCTTAGCAACTAGCTAAATTATTATGCCAATGGACTAATTTATCAAATGAACTATCTTAGTTGGTTAGAAAAAAAATTCTAATTCTAAAAATGATTTTGTGTTATTACATATTATGCATACCTAGATTTTTTATCTTTAATGTATCCGACTACGTTCGGAACCGTGATTTTTCAAAAGCGTATAAATGGATAATATTTATGATATTTAGTGTCACTTAGATTAGAAAAAATGTATAAAAATTGTTTTTTTTAAGAATATATTACAATAAAAAAAAATTTAAGTACAATATTTTTAAAAAAAAAACATGAATGACCCATTTTTAAAAAATATTCTCCTTTTTTTGAAAAAAGCTTCTATTATAAAAATATTTTTTCCTGTATATAGCTCAACCTCTGTGCAGAAGCTCAACTAGAATTTTTTTTAAAAATATAACTTGAATTGGGGTTTTTCCATGTTTTACGAAAACAAAGGGGAGAATTTTAAGAAAAAAAAGCCGATAAATTTCAATGGGGTTGTACCTGAAAATAATGTGAATTTTTCAAAATCATAGTTGACCCTCTGTACAGCGATTTAGATATTCGGCAAAATATTTTTATAATAGAAGATTTTTCACAAAAGGAGAACTTTTTTTAAAAAAAAGGTTATTCTAAGAAATTTTTTTGCCGAAATATTTATTTAAAAAATTTTTTTTCAAAATGCCCTTTAAAAAACAATTTTATACATGTATTCAGATCAAGTGACACTAAATATCATGAAAATTATCCATTTATGCCCCTTTTTTAAAAAATCACTTCCGATCGTATGGATATTTGTACCTTAATTTCTTATTTCGTAAAATTCCTCTTAAAAGTTTCTCAGTTATGGAGAGATTTTTCTAATGTTGAATAATTGTCGCAAGCGTTTAACAATTAGGAGTTCTCTACCATACTCATCAGCAGGCCTATGAGTTCACTATGAAGCAAGAATGAAAAGGGAGGCGATTTTATAAGCTGAAAAAATATGAACAAAGCAGTGGCGACTGAAAATTTGACAAAATGAAACAAATATACGTCGATGGCGTAAACAAAGTGATATAATTTTTGCTTGCAAATGTTTAACAGTATAATAAATCTTTAGCAATACATTGTTTTAAAAAAATGTTGCCAAACTCACTTGTTGCTCTACCAAACTCATCAGCAGGCCTAACTCAAGATTTATAAGTGGTATAGAAAAGATCTTGCTTAGAACCCCATTTTACACTTGAAATCATTTTTAGCTGTATGGTTCACACGTTGACGGGACAACGCTGTTGGTAGCTGTTTGTTCCAACATAGTTTAACCAGTAAATTCCAACATCAGATATCCTCGACCTAAGCCACACTATTTTTCTAGTATTGATGCTACTGAAAATTTAGTGTGGCTTAAATACGAAGGCAAAGCATTTATTGGAGGGGAGAAATTAAGTTTCTACCCCTTTTCTAATGGAGTAATTTAACCGTTCAATCTGACCACTTGCATCGAGGACTTATCCCATACCGCAGTTTATATCTCCAGTACTGTATATTCTAAACATCGTTGTAAACTTATGATTTTTTTTTGTACGCTTTTATTAATAATCTAAACCTCAAAGATATCGGTAACAGCATCAAGACGAGTTCACTATGAAGCAAGAATAAAAAGGGAGGCGATTTTATAAGCTGAAAAAAATATGAACAAAGCAGTGGCGACTGAAAATTTGACACAGATGAAACAAATCTACGTCTATGGCGTAAACAAAATGATATAATTTTTGCTTACAAATGTTTAACAGTCTAATAAATCTTTAGCAATACATTGTTTTAAAAAATGTTGCATAACCAATGCACTGGATAGTATGGAAAGCCAACACCAATACAGAAGTCTGATGTGGCAATGAGAGAGTGATGAATCGTTTTCGAAACATGATACTGACGGTTAGAGTAATTATAATAGGTTCATGTATGTGTTTGAAAGTTTTTTAATACTGGCCAAATAAATAAATCACAAGCTTGTTATCGTCCAAAGGTGTCGTCCACGTCACTTGACCATGGTTCAAAATTACGTGGTCCTTCGTCAAAAGCCCTCGTGTAGCTAAACAGTGCGACGTTAATATTCAATCAATCAATCACCTTAAAGGCTGCCTGAAAATGGACAAGCACTGCTGCAGTACTCTTTTTAAGATGGAAGCCATCTTTTACCTCTTGTGTCAGTCTAGCAACTTGTTCAATAGTGTTTTTGTTTCCTAAGACCAATTTTACTATCAGATATACAATTGAAATTTTCAAGGTAGTGGTTGAGACTATTTCCAATAAGGTGCTCCATCAGTTTACACATTGATCTGTTAAATGATATTGAATGATTGTTAATCAATACACTTGAGTTCTTACCAGTTTTGAGAATAGGTATAACTTCTTTCCTTATGTCACACTTGCTGGAAATACCTCTGGATCAAGTACAGTTAATAAGTCTGAGCAGAACTTTGCCTGGCACGGGAAATATTTGAGCGTACTTTGCATGAATAAGGCACTATTTGGATATTGAATGAGCTAAAAAGAATAATAACAGAAAATATAATATATAAGCCTATGAAGTTAGGAAATTTATTTTGTTGCATACTTTTTAAAGTTCTATAAGCCTATGAAGTTAGGAAATTTATTTTGTTGCATACTTTTTAAAGTTCTTTTTCGCATCGAAACATTTGATAAATCTGAGATTTTATGGTTCTTCAATGGCACTTTTTACACAAATGTTTTTATAGAGAAAGTCCCAAAATTATAGCATTCAGATTTGAAAATTTTTCCAAGTTCATAACTATCTCCACATTTATTCTTTTAGAAACATAGTTCAAAAAAATTATGTTGCTGTAATTAGAAATATCAGTTGCTTGAACAATATCACTATTTCGTGCAAATATAAATAAAAACATTTTTAACTCCGAAACAGACATATTCATATTTGCATTTTATATATTTAAATATGAATAAATAATACAGAGTATGTGTGTGTGTGTGTGTGTGTGTGTGTGTGTGTGTGTGTGTGTGTGTGTGTGTGTGTGTGTGTGTGTGTGTGTGTGTGTGTTTTAAAAAAATGTATGCATGTTTTTCCATCGTTTTATGAGTTATTTAATTTACAAAACATTTTTTTTTTAAATTTTCAATAATGAAAGCATAAATTTTTTTTTATTTGTTTGTAAATCCATGTTTAATATTTAGTAAATGGTAGCTATTTCTGGTATTAAGTACAAAGAATACACCAAAGTTTCAGAAACATCTAGTTTATTCACAAATTTTATACAAAGAAACAAGCTTTCACTTGAGGACTAAACAGACAATTTTCAAACCGCAGACTTCCTTACCAAAGTATAGCAGAATATCAAATCCATTTCCTTAAGGTTCGTGATTTTGATCCGAAACTGTCTTCGTGGTCTCATAGAATCTTTTACATGCAAGGCCCATATGGGAATGTTATTCATATTCTATGCATAGCAAATACATCTACAATGCTACTTTATATGAAAAGTTATATTTGAAACACATCCATTTGTTTGTGGACATGTCTCCTTTTAAGTATTTATTGATTCTGTATTCAAGAAAAAAACATGAAAAGTTTTTTTAAGAGTGCTTTTTTGTTTTGTTTACCTTAACATAAATAAGCAATTACTCAGATCATTGTTTTTATCATAATGTATTAAAATAATTAAGAGTGTGTTCATAATGACATTTATTTATTGCAACCAGCAATACGAAATTCATAAATTAGCTTCTGTTCAATATAGTACTTATATAACGATTAAAGTGGTACAGGAATTTTCGCCTGTTTATATGTTAAAATAAATATCATACATGCATTGAATAAAACCTTAAATTATTATTAATTTTAAGAAAAATATCTTTATGCTGATGTTGGTTAAGAAACTAAAGGGAAAACGGACGAGTTAGGAGGCTCAGCAAATAAAGCCAGACGAGAAATTTCAAATAGTTTAAATCCAAGAAAAAGTGTAACATCTAGCCAAATTCTTGAAAAACAAATAATTGGGCTCTACAGTTCATCGTATAAAATGAAAGAGAATGTGGTAGTCCTGAATTCTATGCATTCAAGCAATAGCAAATAATTCGAAGAAAAAATTTGAAACCCTTCATCTACCTTTCTACCTATTTATCTAAATCTATATGTCTATATCTGTAAATTTATATATCTATATCTGTAAATTTATATAGCTATATATCTATATCTGTAAATTTATATATCTATATAGCCATATATCTATATCTGTAAATTTATATAGCTATATATCTATATCTGTAAATTTATATATCTATATAGCTATATATCTACATACCTATATATCTATATCTATATATTATATCTATATATCTCTATATCTATATATATTATATCTATATCTATATATCTATATCTATATATCCATATCTATATATCTATATCTATATATCCATATCTATATATCAATATCTATATATCTATATCTATCTATCTATCTATATATATATATATATATATATCTCAATACCTATATATCTATGTCTATATATCTATATCTATATATCTATATCTATATATCTATATCTATATATTTATATCTATATATCTATGTCTATATATCTATCTCTATATATCTATACCTATATATCAATATCTATGTATCTATTTATCTATATATCTATTTATCTATATCTATATATTTCTATATCAATATATCTCTATGTTTACATGTCTGTCTATATATATATCTATCTATATCTTACATATCTATCTCAAAATATACAAAAAAAACTCACTCATCACAAGATCTACAGAACTATTAGACCTACAGACTTGAGATTTGGCAGACGTGTTTCTTTTAAGATCCGCTAAGAATGGTTTTGCGAAAATCAATTCCCTTAGTTGCGTTAAAGAGCACATTTTAAAATCCACATCCAAGGAGGAGAGGTTGAGTGGGGGAAAAAAAAGGTAATAGATTAAAAAGTCCCATTTATGAACTCTTAGACGAACAGATTTTAAATGTGGCGAAAATATTTTCCTTGTGTTGAAATCCACTAAGAAGAGTTTTGTGGACATTGAATAAAAATGGGGAGGGGCTAAGGGAAGATTATACATAAAAAAAATCCCTTTTTTGAAATATTTGTCCTACACATTTGGAATTTGGGAAGCATGTTTCTCCGATCTAGTAGAATTCCGATAAGAACGTTTTTTGCGGAAATCGATACCCAAGGGATTTTGCTAAGATTACGTGGATTATGGATAAAAAAAATTTCTGGTCTTTGAACAATCAAAACTTCAGACTCAAAATTCTACAGACATGTTTCTTTTGTTGAGTAGAAATTTGCTAAAAATAAAGTTTAGGGAAATTAACTTCAAGAATGGAGGTTATGTGGGAGTAAAATAAATGTATTCATGTTTTGGTATTGAAGTCCTATCCTTTTTAGATCAATAGGTGAGGGAGATAAAAATATTTTTTAATGCAACCGAAAGATTAATTCTAAGACTTACGAGTAGATAACAAAAATCTAAAAAATGTATATATATATATATATATATATATATATATATATATATATATATATATATATATAGTATATATATATATATATATATATATATATATATATATATATATATATATATATATATATATATATACATACAGTCAAAATTCTCAACTAAAGGGATGAATAATCAAAACTGAAAAGAATCGAAATTGCAATATAACCCCAGACAAAAGATTTTAGAAAAGATATATTAGAAATTAAAAATAATAGAATTTAAAGTATAAAAATATGGATGCTATAGTATTATAAACATTGCTGACATAAGGCAGCTCTTATATATAAAATAATTTACATAAAAGTAATGTTGAACATGTTTTTGGCCAGCCAACCTTCCCCCTTTCTGTTAATAATACTGTGCAAAAACCTATTGAAAATAACGGATAGGATATCTAAATCTATTACAAGAAAAAGGTAACTTACCTAAAAATTGCATTCAAAAATCCAAAGCCCTCGCTAAATCTGAATACAATAAACAAGTTATTTCCAGATTCTGGACACCAATGCAAATTCAAAGCTTGGGAATGTCTGAATAGTAGCACTTAGAAAAAGTATGAAAAGATTAGAAATAAAAAATTAAAAAGTGTGCATACATACTACCATTACTTTAGGGACACTAGGATTATATATATATCATATTCAATGCAACCGAAAGCTTAATTCTAGGACTTACGAATAGATAACAATAATATATATATATATATATATATATATATATATATATATATATATATATATATATATATATATATATATATATATATATATATATATATATATATATATACTATACTTTTCAACATGGTTCTATTTTTTTGTTTTCTATTAAGTTGAAAATTTCTGCTGTACGGGGAAGGTGGATCCATAAAGCTTGCTTAACCCTAACTTGCTGGCCTAATTCAGTGGCAGCTTTAGTAATCATAATAGGTCTCCAAAGACTTTTTTTGTATCTACATATGTTGTGTCCTTTGAACTCCAATTTCTCTTCTAGCATTAGAGGTCGAACTTTTTCACTTTTGTTTTTTATTATACTATATATATACATAGTCTTCTAATGTATCATGGAATACCCAGCGAAGCAAGTGAGTAGCAATTAGATTTTGTGGCATAGATATTGTTGATCAAATTATAAGGCAATATTCAGTCGAAAAAAATGACCAGTTCGCACATTCTACAATATTTTAGACTTTACTGTTATTATTTTCAATTGCATGATGAGAAAACAAGACGCATTAGCTGAAGAATTGAGAGTAGTATATATACAGCAACTTGCAAAAAAGCAGATAGGATCAAGATGAACCGCGAACCGAAAACCTAACTAAGCGTAAGAAATCTGAGGCAAAACATGTCGCTGAAATGTGACAAATAAAATATGTTCTGTAAAAACACGTGGCAAAATGTACAAAATATATCAGCACAAGTGTATGACAATAAGGAAAGTTGTTATTTATATCGTTTATACTTTCCTGTCGTCCTGTAAAATTATTCTTATTTTTATTGATAAATATTTTTCGTGTACTATACATATGTGAGAAAAAAAATATATTGCACCACCTTTTATTTCACTTTTCACTAGTGTCAAGCAGTGTCGTGCTGACAACTGGCTGGTTTTTTAGGTAGTAAGATTTTGGTCTTCTAGTGTTAAATATAGGTAATATTAAGTATTTAAATCAATAAGGATAAGAAAGTTGAATATCCTGAATATGTTACAATAGATAACTTCTTCTACGATTGAGTAAACGTTATAATTTAATCTAATTTTATTTTGACACATATTTTAATAATAAGTGACAGTGAGAACAAAAAAACATTTAAGGGAACAATTACTTAGAATAAGAAACGTTATAATTGTAAATCCCTTACAATATAATTAATGATAAGTCTTAAAAGATAACATAAATTAAGAAAATATACCAAAATAAAAAGAACAATTTTGTGATAAAACGGATAAAGACATTTTTTAAATTCAAAATATATCTACGAGAAAGATAGGTTTAGAGGCAATTACGAAAAATAAGAGAGGAAAAAACACACTTCTAAATTATTTTAATGTACAATTTGAGTTTTTAAATACATGATGGTACTATATATATTTTTTCTTTAAAAACTGAATAACTTTACAAAGATTTCAGTTTTATTTAAAAACTTTGAATAAAATAAAATCCAATATCTGGTAATAAGTGCAGCTCTTATCAATTTCTACAGATTTCTATTTTGCAAAATAAAAATTATTCGAACTATATTAAGGAGATTTTAAAGATAAAAACTAATATTAAAAATAATGCATATGATATTATTTATGTAAACTCTTTGGTATTGAAATTAAATATAATTATTCATTTCATTTAAAATAAATCATAACCATTGAAATTCGTTCTTAATAATAAAATTTACATCTTATTTAAGAATTTCAGTTTAATAATAAAAATAATTTTATTTTTGATCATTGAACAGAACTCTACAGAAGTAACTGCATTTACTAAGATTAGTCTTTTTATTTTAAAAATGAATTGTCTGAATTATTGCAGACGTCTGTATGGCACATGTATAGTATATATAAGAAATATATTACTCCTTTTTGCTTTCACAATTTTCTCGAAAACTTAACAAAAAAAGGATTAATATTGTCAGTGGATGATATATTAAATAAGTGAATTTTTTATTTTTTAAATTATCGAAACATTTACTTTTGGCTTGAGGAAATATGTTAATGAAGCAATGTTTGCTTTTTTGGCTGCTCAAGAAGCAAAATTCAAATTTTTTTCCCTCAAAGTTCTTATAAGAATTCACAGAGACTAAATTTTGCTGAAAAGTTTGAAAAAATGCTTACCTAATTTATCGGTTTAATTTTTGAAAAGTATTAATAATCGACATATTTTTCTCGAGTTCTAAGGGTAAAATGTTTTTCAATGGGAAAATAAATGCAGAATTATTTAAATTAACTCATAAAAAAGGATTCACATTATTTTTTCTTGTAATTTAATAAATAATGCCTGAAATTTTTGTGTTAGATTAAATTGTAAAATATGATAAAAATCTAAATTTATTTATTTTTAGTTAAACAAATTCTCAAACTATCAAATTAAGATAACTTATGCGAATTTTTATTCTAGTCTGTTTAGAGTGAATTTGTAACTAATTAGACATTATTTAATTCAGAGTTAATTCATTAATGACAATACTCAGTTAATTACACATTAAGGTATACAATTAAATCACAGATTAAAAATAATTTAAATAAGAATAAAAATGATCAATCAAATTACTGCACTGCTTTATATGAATTAGTATATACTGTACCCCCTGTCCGCCTAACTATGACCAGCCCTATTGTACAAAGTATATAACTGTTCATACTTGTTGTTTAAATTGTGAAACTGTGACTAGCATATATTATGTAGTTCTATTTATTTTTATATTTATCGCAAAATTTGTTCTTTGGCGCTCCTTCTTCAGTTAAATTGTCACTGAAGCTACCAACTCTTACTGAAATAGTCCCTCAGTATTTCATGTTTTCCGGTAACAAGTATTTTGCTCAAACCGAGTATTTTTTAGTCCCGTTGGATGTTAATGTTCCTCGTATGGAACAACGACTTTCTTCTCACGCAACCATTCCAGTCGAGTCAATCGTTGTGATATTTTTCAACGAGAGCTTATAATAATGTATTATTGCAACCGTATTGACGACATTATATGAAACGTAACACGTGGTTGTCAAATTTGCATGTACGACACATACGAAATAGGGTTGCCAACTTGGCGAACTATCTTGAACGTTGGTAATGTTGCAAAAGTAGGTAATAAATTTATTACATCATCACGAAAAACTTTTTTTTTAAAAAAAAAAAGACAGATTATATATATACTATTGGCTATTAAAACTGCTACACCAGGAAGAAATGCAAGTTGTAAAATGATATTTATTAGACAAATATATTATATTGAATATAACAAGCGAATACATTTTTAAGAAATTTGGTTACATAGATCTTCCTACGTTCAGTACCCAGAACAACCACCCTTGGCAGTGATAACAGTTGGGCATTGAGTCAAACAGAGATTGTATACCATGAGGTACAGATGTCCTTATACAGCTTCAACACGATGCTACAGCTTATCAACCATAGTGATTGGCGTATGGTGACGAGCGAGTCGCTTGCAACCATGGACCAGATGGTTTCTATTGGCAAGAGATCTGGTGAACGTGCAGGTCAGGGCAACAGCCGAACTGAAATATTCATGCAAACAGTAATCCGTACAACAAATGTCCGCAAGACTACAATCACACAAACCGGCTAGACCGAATGCCGCCTCTGACAGTATGAGTAATGATGGTGTATGGTGGTAGTTTTGTTCCCAAACATGGACAACGGTCATCGTATACAATACGCAGTCTTCACCACCGTCGCTCGACATATAGTTTAATATTCCGGAGAATATGTCCGAAACCAATATTGACCATTAAAATTATCGCATCAAAAATCTTGTTAAAGCTGGGTTGAAAACGAGACGAGTCCCCATCGAGTGTTGAGACCCTGGGCCCAGTTAACTCCATACCTTAAGACGTGCCTGATTATGTTGAGGTTTAAACATATATTCAGAAATAATCATATTCATCAAAATACAATAGGCACAGTATGGTAAACTTATATACTAAATAATTATTTACTATAAGGGGAATATATTTTAAGAACTTGAAGGGAAATAGGTTATTTATACTATCCAAAATATCCCTCTCGGGGTGTAGGTAAAGAACATACTGTTCTATTTTTAATAATATGTTTCATTAGTAGATCAAGTGATTGAAAAACGGCAACTTAACTCCTTTCAATATTCTAATCAAATGAACGTTTTTGGTATTAAGCAAAGGTGTTAAGGTGTAGCTACTTTAATAGAAATTCTTAAAATGATACAAAAAAAAAACTGCATTATTTTGTTATTCATTAGAAAAGTAAAAAAATTCAGTTCTGAATTATTATTTGAATATTTTTAATAAAAGAAAAGCACACTTGTATGTTGATGACATCAATTTTACATTCGTATTATTCTCGCTATTTAAAAAAAAAAGTATACATTAAAAATAAAATTATATGTTGATGCACGCGTTTTTCTTTATGTGTATTGCATCTATATATAGTTGAGTTTATAACTTGTTCAATTTTAATGCTTGTAAACACTTCCTACAATACCTATCATAAAATGTACATTCGAAGAATAAGCTAATATTGGGAATTTTGTTCGAACTTTTTAGAAAAAAGCTGAATGAAAGACAGTTTTCCTTTCTTCAAAAATTATTTTGGGTGACATGTGAACTGACTATTTATTATATCATTATCGAAATTCACTTTGGAGTAATTTTGCTTCAAAAGCGTTGTATCGTACCCGAAGGTGGTGTTAATATAAAAAATCTGAATTGTAAAATTTTATGCATACTTGGGGTATTCAAAACGTCGAAATTCACTAAGGATTTGAGAGCTCCAAAAAATTGCTTCCAACTCCCCTGGCCTAATTCAGTGACAGCTTTAGTAATCATAATAGGTCTCCAAAGACTTTTTTGTATCTACATATGTTGTGTCTCATGAACTCCTATTTTTCTCTTCTTAGGCATTGTAGGTTTTAGAACTTTTTCACTTTTGTTTTATTATACTATATATATACATAGTCTTCTAATGTATCATGGAATACCCAGCGAAGCAAGTGGGTAGCAATTAGATTTTGTGGCATAGATATTGTTGATCAAATTATAAGGCAGTATTCAGTTGAAAAAAATGACCAGTTCGCACATTCTACAATATTTTAGACTTTACTGTTATTATTTTCAAATGCATGATGAGAAAAAAAACAAGACGCATTAGCTGAAGAATTGAGAGTAGTATATATTGAAATGTCCAGTAAAAAAAGCAGACAGGATCAAGATGAACTGCGAACTGAAAACCTAACTAAGCGTAAGAAATCTGAGGCAAAACATGTCGCTGAAATGTGACAAATAAAATATGTTCTTGTAAAAAAATGACGTGTGGCAAATGTACAAAATATATCAGCAATAAGTGTGTTTATTGTGAATAAGGAAAGTTGTTATTTATATCGTTTATACTTTCATGTCATCCTGTAAAAATTATTCTTATTTTATTGATAAATATTTTTTCGTGTACTATACATATGTGAGAAAAATATATTAAAATTCACCTTTTATTTCAATTTTTCACTTAGTGTCAAGCAGTGTCAAAAGGACAACTGGCTGGTTTTTTTAGGGGTAGCAAGATTTTCGGTCTTCTAGTGTTAAATATAGGCAATATTAAGTATTTAAATCAATAAGGATAAGAAAGTTGAATATCCTGAATATGTTACAATAGATAACTTCTTCTACGATTGAGTAAACGTTATAATTTAATCTAATTTTATTTGACACATATTTTAATAATAAGTGACAGTGAGAACAGAGAAACATTTAAGGGAACAATTACTTAGAATAAGAAATGTTAATTGTAAATCCCTTACAATATAATTAATGATAAGTCTTAAAATATAACATAAATTAAGAAAAGATACCAAAATAAAAAGAACAATTTTGTGATAAAACGGATAAAGACATTTTTTTAATTCAAAATATATCTGCGAGAAAGATAGGTTTAGAGGCAATTACGAAAAATAAGAGAGGAAAAACACATTTCCAAATTTTTTTTATGTACAATTTGAGTTTTTAAATACATGATGGTACTATATATATTTTTTCTTTAAAAACTGAATAACTTTACAAAGATTTCAGTTTTATTTAAAAACTTTGAATAAAATAAAATCCAGTATCTGGTAATAAGTGCAGAAGCTCCTTGTATCAATTTCATAGATTTCTATTTTGCAAAATAAAAATTATTTGAACTATATTAAGGAGATTTTAAAGATAAAAACTAATATTAAAAATAATGCATATGATATTATTTATGTAAACTCTTTGATATTGAAATTAAATATAATTATTCATTTCATTTAAAATAAACCATAACCATTGAAATTCGTTCTTAATAATAAAATTTACATCTTATTTAAGAATTTCAGTTTAATAATAAAAATAATTTTATTTTTGATCATTGAACAGAACTCTACAGAAGTAACTGCATTTACTAAGATTAGTCTTTTTATTTTAAAAATGAATTGTCTGAATTATTGCAGACTTCTGTATGGCACATGTATAGTATATAAAAAGAAGTATTTTACTCCTTTTTGCTTTCAAAATTTTTCCCAAAAACTTAACAAAAAGGTTAATATTGTCAGTGGATGATATATTAAATAATAATTTTTTTTTTTTAAATTATCGAAACATTTATTTTTGGCTTGAGGAAATATGTTAATGAAAAATCTTATATACTTTTTGGCTGCTCAAAAGCAAAAATTCAAATTTTTTCCCTCAAAGTTCTTATAAAATTCCGAGACAAATTTTGCTGAAAAATTTGAAAAAAACTTACCTAATTTATCGGTTTAATTTTTTGAAAAATAAAAACGACATATTTTCTCGAGTTCTAAGGGTAAAATGTTTTTCAATGGGAAAATAAATGCAGAATTATTTAAATTAACTCATAAAAAAGGATTCACATTATTTCTTTTTCTTGTAATTTATTAAATAATGCCTGGAAATTTCTTGTGTTAGATTAAATTGTAAAATATGATAAAAATCTAAATTTATTTATTTTTTAGTTAAACAAATTCTCAAAACTATCAAATTAAGATAACTTTATGCGAATTTTTATTCTAGTTTGTTTAGAGGAATTTGTAACTAATTATACATTATTTAATTTGTTAATTCATTAATCACAATACTCAGTTAATTACACATTAAGGTATACAATTAAATTACAGATTAAAAATAATTTAAATAGGAATAAGAATGATCAATCAAATTCAATAATAGCACTGCTTTATATGAATTTGTATATACTGGGGAGGTACCCCTGTCCGCCTAACTATGGGCCAGCCCTTATTGTACGAAGTATATAACTGTTCATACTTGTTGTTTAAATTGTGAAACTGTAATTAGCATATGTTATGTAGTTCTATTTATTTTTTTATATTTATCGCAAAATTTGTTCTTGGCGCTCTTCTTCAGTTAAATTCGTCACTGAAGCTGCATCATCCACTTCATTGAAAAGTCCTCAGATTTTGATAAACCTGCAACCCTTGAGTATTTTGCTCAAATTGAGTATTTAGTTCCGTTGATCGTTAATAAGTCTTCGTATGAGACAATGACTTTCTTCTCACGCAACCATTCCAGTCGAGGCAATCGTTGCGATATTTTTCAGCGAGAGCTTATAATAATGTATTATTGCCACCGTATTGATGACATTATATGAAACGTAACGCATGGTTGACAAATTTGCATGTACGACACATACGAAATCAGGTTGCCAACTTGGAGAACTATCTTGAACGTTGGTATTGTTGCAATAGTAGGTAATAAATTTATTACAGTATCACGAAAAGCTTTTAAAAAAAAGACAGAGATTATATATATATATATACTATTGGCAACTAAAATTGCTACACCAGGAAGAAATGCGTTACAAAATTATATTTATTAGACAAATATATTATATTGAATATAACAAGCGATTACATTTTTAAGAAATTTGGCTACATAGATCTTGAGAAATCAGTATTCAGAACAACCACCTCTGGCAGTGATAACAGCTGGGCATTGAGTCAAACAGAGATTGTATAACATGTACAGGTACAGAAGCCCATGCAGCTTCAACACGATGCTACAGCTTATCAACCATAGTGATTGCCGTATGGTGACGAGCGAGTCGCTTGGTAACCATGAACCAGATGGTTTCTATTGGCAAGAGATCTGGTGAACGTGCAGGTCAGCGCAACAGCTGAACATTTTCCGTATCAAGGAAGGTGCTACAATAGACCGTACTATACCGACAACAGGCGGTCGTGCATTATCCTGCTAAAACGTAGGGTTTGCGAGGACTTAAATAATGGGTAGAGCAACGGGTTGTAACACATAAAAAATAACGTGCACTTCTCAAAGTGCCGACATTGTGAACAAGAGGTGACCGAGACGTGTATCCAAAAGCACCCCATACCATCTCGCCATGTGATAAACCAGCATGACGATGACTAATGCAAACTGCCAATGTGCGTTCACCACAATGCCGTCAAACACAGAAGCGACCATCTTGATGCTCTAAACAGAACTGGATTCATCTAAAAAAATGACGTCTCGCCATTCGTGCGACCAGGTTCGTCATTGATCAAACCATTGAAGACGATCCTGTCTGTGATGCAGCGTCAAGGGTAACCACAGCCATGGTCTACATGCTGAGAGTTCATGCAGCAGCAAACATCGTGGAACTGTTCGTGCAGATACTTGTAGTCTTGCAAACGACCTCAATTCTTGACTCAGGGCTCGTGACGGGGCTGCACGACCCATTAAGGCCATGTGGGTAACATGCCTGTCATCTCGGCTGCTAGTGATAGGGGACCGTTGAGATCCAGCACGGCATTCCGTATTACCATCTTGAATCCATTGATTCCATATTAACACTTCATAATATTTCTAACAGTCATTGGATTTCGACCGATGCGAGCAGCAGTACTGCGAAACGATAAACTGCAATTCCGGTACGCTATAATTCGACCTTCATCAAAGTCAGAAACGTGCTGGTACGCATTTCTGCCTTTTATACGAAGCATCACAACAACTTTTCACCAGGCAACAACGTTCAAATGAAATTTTTGTGTGAGAAACAAGCTGAACAATATCCTCATTTAGACACATTGTAGGTTTCGCTACTGGCACCTTCTTTGTCTGAATGCGCTTGAAAAGCTAATCATTTGCATAACACAGCAGTTTCTTCCTGTCGTTTAAATTCCACATCTATAGCAAGTCGCCTTCTTGATGTAGCAATTTTAATGACCAGTGGTGTATAATATATATATATATATATATAATTTGTTTTAAGGTTTGTAAAATCTCCAAAGGAAAATGTTTATTTGAAAAATATAGAAGAGAGTCGGGTATATTATGGAATACCATTTATATATTTCTAAAAATAACTTAATTAGTTTTTGATAAAAATCTCCAAAATCATCTTGGGCATATAATATAAACGATTGTAAGGAATTATCACTTGTCAAAAGAAAAACTATTTATTTTGTTATTATAAAAAATTATTTTAAAGAAATATTATAATTGGAGGGTATTATTGAATAGTGGTATAATATGTGTGTGTGGAATAGGTAGTTTAAACCGTTGAAACAAAAACTAATTAAGACTTCATTAAACGTAGTTATTTTTAGATATAAAAGCCATAGTTTTAAAAGTACGTGAAAGTTATTTCTGCTTTGAGTCTCTTTACAAAGTTACAAATATATAACATTTCTCTGCTCCAGTACAATCAAGGTGAGACCACAGAAAACAGTTGAAGCATTGTATCCAAATTTCCCCTCGTTGGTGTACGGAGAATTTTTCGTTACAAAAAATACATCCAGCGTCTTTATTTTCTAGTTCTTTAGTTGAGAGCATGAAGTCTATTACAAATGATACACCAGAATGAAACGATTTATTACTGAAAATCGGATATTATGGAAGACCTAGTATTGCATAATACCCGAGACGTCATCTTGGAAAATGAGCGTTTAAACTGTAGGACAAAACATTGTCATCTAAAAAAATTACCACAGTATTACAAACTACAATTCTTTTAGTATAGATCAAGTGTGGTGAACCTTTATGGATCGACTTGCCAATTTTTTTAAAGAAATGTTTGATAAGGTATAGACGTGCCGTCAAATAATTTTGGCTTCTCATTATTGGGAAAATAATAAAGCTAAATACTAACAACTCTCAAAACTCTTTATTTACTACGAAAAAAATACCTTTTGCACACTATGGTTGATAATGTTATGGTTATACTTGTAATTCAAATTAAAGTAACATTAATGTGATTTCTGTTACCACAGATAGTGGATGACAAATATATTAGGATTATACAAGATGTAACTTTTAGTAGAATGCATACTAAATGGGAGTCATCTGCCAAATGGTTTCTAAGCAATTAATTATTTTTGCTGTGGTTTACTTTTTTGATAAGAGGATTTGTGGTTGGTTTCAAAATGTCGTTTTACAGATGATGTTCTGCTTATCACTGTTTCAGAACATAAAACACTCACCGCTTTGTCATCTTTACCAATCATGCCAGATTTCTAGATTCCCCAAGTTTGAAATTCTCTGTTGTTACACTTACTATCTTGTACTTTTTGTTCGGATCTACCATGTTGAATAACAGTTAAAAATCGTAAATATAACACAAATAAATTTTAAAATACAGTCTTTTCAGCGAAATTGACTATGCAATGGGTATATAAATTTTGCATCATAAGCAACTGTAGTCCACGACATAACTAAGGCAAGACAATAACAAACAACCCGCGACCGATCACTCGCATTTATTCGTAATACTTCATAGTGAACTTTGTTATTTTGAACTAAAATGCGAACTATTTTGATCACTCGCGTGCTCAAAACATTGTGTCGCGTGCCATGAATGGCACGCGTGCCACTGGCTCGCTGTCCCTGGTATAGATTATTCTTAACCTTAATGTTCAAGTCACATGTGTACTAGTAGGTTAAAATGTTTGAAAACTTACACGAAAAAATTTCGAAAATCACAAAGCACGCTTTATTCTGTAGCGAGTCATATGGCAACAACAAGTGGTCAATTCACATTGCAATGCATCATGAGAATCTTTCGTCAATAGTTCATGGGTTTTTACGCATTAGCAGCTACAAACAGTCAAAACCTTGGTATTCTATATTGCCCGACTATTCCACAATACCCGATTCTTATATCTATGTGTTTACACATACCAGAAAATCATCTGAAAACTTTAATAAAAGTACTAAATCATGCTGTATGTTACATACGTACTGACTCAAGTATAAAAAACAACATTTTGAAATATTTTATCCCATTATGTGTAGGGACAACTTAAGACTTCTTGAAGCCCTGGGGTCTCCTATAAAAATGCATGCCTCCCTTTTGACCCTTAACAGTAGACGTACGCTGTGAAATACTCAAACAAACAGTATCCCGAAACAAATAACTGTGCATGACTTACAATCACACAAACCGGCTCGACCGAATGCCGCCTTCTGACAGTATGAGTAATGATGGTGTATGGTGGTAGTTTTAGGCCTAAACATGGACAACGATCATCGTATAATAATGCAGTCTTACCACTGTTTTCAGTTGACATATAGTTTAATATTCCCAGTTTTCGGAGAATATGTCCGAAAATAATATTTGACCATTAAAATTATTCGCATCATGATTTTGTTAAAGCTAAGTTGAAAACGAGACGAGTCCCCCATCGAGGTTGAGACCCTGGGTCCAGTTAACCCATACCTTAAGACGTGCTTGATTATGTTGAGGATTGAATATATATTCAGAAATAATCATATTCATCAAAATATTAATAGGCACAGTATGGTGAACTTATATACTAAATAATTATTTACTATAAGGGCACTATATTTTAAGAACTTGAAGGAAAATAGGTTACTATCCAAAATATTCTCTCGGGGGTGTAGGTAAAGAACATACTGTTCTATTTTTAAATATATATTTCATTAGTAGATCAAGTGATTGAAAACGGCACTTAAATTTTCAATATTCTAATCAAATGAACGTTTTTGGTATTGCCAAAGGTGTTGCTAAGGTGTAGCTACTTAATAGAAATTCTTAAAATGATAAAAAAAAATTTGCATTATTTTGTTATTCATTAGAAAAGTAAAAAAATTCAGTTCTGAATTATTATTTGAATATTTTTAATAAAGGAAAGCACACTTGTATGTTGATGACATCAGTTTTACATTCGTATTATTCTCATATTTAAAAAAAAAGTATCATTAAAAATAAATTATATGTTGATGTGCACGCGTTTTTCTTTATGTATCGCATCTATAATATAGTTGAGTTTCTTATAACTTGTTCAATTTTAATGCTTGTAAACACTTCCTACAACACCTATCATAAAATGTACATTCGAAGAATAGCTTAATATTCGGAATTTTATTCGAACTTTTTTAGAAAAGCTGAATGAAAGACATGTTTTTTTTCTTTCAAAAAATTATTTTGGGTGACATGTGAAACCGGATATTTATTATATCATTATCGAAATTCACTTTGGAGTAATTTTAAGCTTCAAAAGCGTTGTATCGTACCCGAAGTAGAAAGACATAAAAATCTGAATTGTAAATTTTATGTATACTTGGGGTATTCAAACGTCGAAATTAATTAAGTGATTTGAGAGCGCTGAAAAATTTTTCATCCTAACTCCTTTCAGATCAATTGAATAAAATGTTATGTGCTTTTCTGTTATAATAAATGGGCTATGTGTGACACAGCAAAGTTATACTTCCATTATTATATGTAAACATCATGAATTATTTATCTTATAAGATATTCCATTAGTAAAGCTGTATTCAAATATAATAAATATTTCTTTAAATTACTTTTTAGCATTACTATCTAATCCTACAATTTAGGTGGATAATTTCTCTAATTTATTATATCCAGCGTCAAACAACTGATAGTATGACAATAGTCGAATCTTAGAAACTTTTCCTATGAAAAATATTTATTCTCTAGAGAATTTGAACTATAGAAAAAAATGAAAACATTAAAAAGTTTAAGACGACGAAAATTATAAATATATAAGTTTTTTAAAGCTCTCGTATAACTTATTACGAGTTTTCAGTTTCCACACAAACGACAAGAAAACCTATTTCTTATAGATGTAACGTATATGACAGGGGTGGCGAACCTTTATGGATCAATGTGCCATTTTTTTTCAAAGAAGTGTCCAATGACGTATAGACGTGCCACCAAATTATTTTGACTGGTGATTATTGGGAAAATAGTAAAACTAAATACGAATAACACAAAACTCTACTTAATACGAAAAAATACAATTGCGCTGTATAGTTATAAATATTTTAGTTATTCGTGTAGTTCAACTTAAAGTTATATTAGTGGGACTTCTGTTGTTGCAGATAGGATGACAAATAACTTATATTAGAATTGTAAGATGTTACTTTTTGTAGAATGCATGGTAAATTTGAGTCATCTGCCAAGCGGTTACTTGGCAATTAATTATTTTTGCTGTGGTTCACTTTTTTTGACATGAGAGTTTGTGATTTGTTTTAAAATACCGTTTTACAGACGATGTTCTGCATACCATTATTCCAGAACATAAAACATATACCGCTTGGTCAGCATCATGCCGTGTTGCTTGGTCCATGAAGTTTGAAACTCTCTGTTACACTTACTAACTTGCACTTTTTGTTTTTTTGCTGAACTAGACATGTTAAAAAACAGTTAAAAATCGTAAATATAACAGGTAAACTTTAAAAGTTGAATCAATGAAATTGACTGTACTATGCGTAGATAAACTTTACATCATAAGCAATTGTAGTCTACAACGTAACTAAGACAAGACAATAACAAATAAGTGTGCTCCCAATCACTAGCGTTTGTTCGAAATACTCTATAGTGAACTTTGAAATTTTGTAAAATAAAATGCAAATCACTTTGATCACTTACGTGCCAAAAATACTGTGTCGTGTGCCATCAATGGCACGCGTGCCACTGGTTAGCCATCCCTGGTATATGAGAAAGAATATAAATTTATCAGGAAATTTGAAAAAATATCTTTAGGAGAATCATTAAATTTTTTGGAATATTTTTTAATATAATGCCTTATTTTTAACAATATGGAAAAGAAGTTCGACCAAACATTTCGTACTATATTGCTTTTAAAATGATATGTTTAAATAATAATTAATCAATTACCTTGTTAATAGGTATAATATCATTTTAAAAATGCTTACTTATGCATTTTTTGATGTTCTTGATTGCATATTTGTATGCTACATTAGTTACTCGTAAAATTAATTATAAATATTTTGACAAAATTTAGCAACAACTCCTTTTTTTCATTAATTTTTAAATAAATCTTACACTTAGAAAAGTACACTTTTGACACTCCTTACACATTATTCTTACTGCTATGTGTCTGTAAGTATCAAAACATGTAACACTGATTTTTTTCAGTTTTAAAATGAATTTTTATTTTCCAGGGAATGTAAAGTATTTTAAAAAAGGGTATTTTTGTCAACTCCCCCTTTCGTAAAACCCAAAAGTTTGGAAAGCGCATATGCACCCAATTTTTCAAAAAACTGCTCTCGTGCATATTCTTATAAAATAATAACAATGACAGCTTTGGGAAATTTTTGAATTGATTTTTTTTTAATTTGACGAAATTGGTCGGCGGTATAGTACGCAAATACTTGAAAAAGACTTGTGAGTGTGTTCTGTTCTGGGAAATAATTATTACTACATATACTAATATTAAAGCCCACTCCACTTTATACTATTTACTAATATAAAACTACGTTTCTTGGATATGCAATTTACTTAAAGATAATTTGATAAAAGCATAGAACTGTGTGAGCCTTTTTTTTTTCTTAATAGAGTTTTAATGTACTATATTCTGTTATAGTTTGTTTGATGATTTGACTGAAAATTCTTTCATTGTAATTTAATTGATTGTTTTACAGATATATGTGTAAAATAATTTATTTCTCCATTAATTATAAAATCAGAGTAATAAATGTTAGCATTGAAGATAAAGATATGGAAAGTTTAGTTTTGATAACACACTTTAAAAACTGCATTTAAATTCACGGCCACAGGCGGTTTTTATTTTGAGATACCCTCTTATGAATTATGTAAATTATAGTCTATCTTTCTCGTACAAAGATAGTAAAAATTTAAATTTATATAAATAAAATTAAAACTTCCTCTTTAAAGCGCAATATTATTTACTTAAAAATCAATCTCTCAGAATATATTCTTTATCAATTTACCAAATGAATCTGATATATCCTGCGACTGGTTGAAGCCCTTTGCGTTAAGAATCCGAAAAGCAGGAAGAGTAATGCTAAATTTTTTTTTATAAAAAAAACCCGCATTTCTTTTACAATCTTTTTTAAAAATGTGTCGATTTTTTTATACTTTTCAAAAAATACATATAAATAAACCAAAACCTCTCCCTATGAATTAAAGCTTGGGAACGCAGTAATACTTTGCAAGGAAGACAATCGGTAATCGATATATTTGAGGGCTTTAGATTGAAAATCAATTTTCTCCGACTTTTCGCTACATAGTGCATTCAGTAGGAAAGTAGCATGACAATCTTTTATCAGTAAATAAAAGAGAGAGGAAAAAAGTTAGTGCCTTTAAAAGTTAATATGAGTTTTTCGAACACTTCCAGACGAGAACAATGAAAAAGTTCGTGAACCCTCTCTCTTGTGAGAAGGGCTTGAGTGGTTCTTGCTGGAAGAACCATTTCTCTGTTCCATTATATAAGTGTGGTTGAAATTCTATGTGTGTTATTAAATAAGTGGTAATTTTTTTTACACACACAGGGGTATTTATAAAGAATATTTATATTTACATATACCATTGTGAGATCCATATTGACTTTTTTAAGAAAACTGATAACATACTCAGAAGTTGCCTACTATACCTTATTTATTTTATGTATACATTTCTTATAATATTATAAAGAAAGATAATAAGAAACACACAAATATAATAAATCATTTGACATATACCCCTTGTATTAATTAGTATTTTTTAAAAGACCCGACAGTTCGAAAAGTGTTTTTAAAAACGTGTAAATGGATAATATTTAGGGTATTTAGCGTCCTTAGATTAGACAATGTATATAAAATTGTGAAAAAAGTTTACAATAAAATTAAAGTAAAATATTTTGAAAAAAAATAACATAGAATGACCCATTTTTAAAATATTCTCCTTTTTGAAAAATCTTCATTATAAAATATTTTCCTTATTCAGCTCAGACCTTTAAAAGGCTCAACTGAATCTTTGAAAAGCATAACGAAGTGTTTATCCATGTTTTCAAAAAAAGAAGGGGGAAATTTTAAGTACGGATAATTATTTCAAATGTTTGAACTCTGAAAATAATTGAAATTTTCAAAATCATAGTTGAGCCTCTGTAGAGGGCTGAGCCTTTTTACGGGAAAATATTATTTTAATAGGCTTTTTTAAAAGAACATTTTGAAAAAAAAATTCTAAGTTATTTTTCCCAAAAAATTGTATTTAAATAATTTTTTTGTTCCCCTAATGCCCTTTAAAAAATTTTTATACATGTATTTAACCAAGGACACCAAAAATCGAAAATTATACATTTATGCACTTTTTTAAAATCATGGTTCCGAACGTAATCGGATACCTTAATATCAATTAAAAGTTTTATATAGTTGCAATGCATAAAATTAACTCTAAGGTATTTTTAGAAAAACTACTCCTTTTTCGGAATTACTATATTGATCATTATGTTTTGTCCTTAAATTTATGTCGATTCAAAGAGATTCGTGAAACCGCACGCATTATTTAGCAATGAATTACATTTGCTATTTAAGTAAAAATAATAGAAATTTAATCAATTATTTACATTTAATTTGCTTTAAAATTCTCATAGTTTCCTAGGTTGATAAGCTTGAAATGATTTAATTATAAGATAATTTCAGAATTAATAGTGGGAGAAATGGTAAATAAATGTAGAAACTATTTTACTTTGGAAAATTAGAAAGAAAATATTTTTTTTAAAAATACTATCAACTT
This sequence comes from Trichonephila inaurata madagascariensis, assembly GCA_019973955.1. Lineage (NCBI taxonomy): Eukaryota > Metazoa > Arthropoda > Arachnida > Araneae > Nephilidae > Trichonephila > Trichonephila inaurata. The sequence goes on along the minus strand of BMAV01026282.1, from coordinate 26,223 downwards.
ATAAGTTACTTTTTTAATTTATAGAAATTAAAAAGGGCACTATATATATATATATATGTATAAAGAGCTTTTTATGAATTTTTTTACAGTTAAATAATCCTTTTAGTTTGATTCTAGTTAATGTTAAAAAAAAAGCTCACAATGTATAAAATATTCACACGCACACTATCATAAAAACTAACGATGAAAATTAATTTATTGATTATTCTCACAGAAAAATGAACAAATCAAGACCATAAAAGGTCGTTAATTTCAGAAACTTTTTTAACTAAACAGAGGTAGGAAATTTAGGGTAGGTTAAAGGTTTAATTTAAGAATAATTTACCCTTAACTTCATTAACTAGGCTGTATTAGGCTGCATTATATATAACAATTTGTTGGGCGCATTTTACAGTTTTTTAAAGTTTTTTTATTAAACTTAAAGTTTCTGAAAAAGTTAAACATAAACTATGTAGTGTGATAGCTGTTTAAATACTTCATTGAAAAGCAGTTATTGAAAATCGGTTAATTTTTAATATGCTTTGTTATGAGAAAATTGAGAATTATACTATATTAAAACTTATACCTATATTATTTCTCTCATCAAAAGGAAATTGAAGGATACACATATCTAAATTCAGACGAAATTAAAGAAATATTTTGGTGCTTTTCCTTATTTTTAATAACTATTTTCAAAAGATGGAGTTACCTTTATTGCACAATTTTTTTTTCATAAGATATTTCCGATTCTCAATCTAATTGCAACACAAAAGTCTATAAAAATAATTTTTATTTGAGGGAAAAGAGAAAGTGTTTATCAGAATTAAAATCAGAAATTAGTGAATAATGATTTTACGCATATTTTTAATTTAAACAAATAGAAAAATAAATTAATAAAATGTCTTTAAAAATCAAGAAAACAAAATTAGGGGGATTATATTTATTGTCAAATTATTTTCTCCCTGAAAGCGGTTTCCACAATAAAAATTAAAATTAAAAACGTAGTTAACTCTTTATCTATCGAGGGTACTTATAAGTACCACTCACTTTTAAAATTGCTAAGCATAGAATAAATCCATTTTACGAATACTCCACGATACTAGCAAGAATATTCTTTTAAACCACTCTTCCAAATATAAATGGCAGCAATGGATTATATGATGAGTATTTTAGAGGGGAAGGCGAACAGTTTTATGGCAAAAATATCGTTTTCAGCTGACATTTGGATCGGATTGCAAAGATTGTCATTTTTGTTCCGAAAAAGTAGTTAATGTCAAAAGATGGGTTTTTTTTCGTATGTTAATGAAGATCTGAGAAAACGATTTGACTATTTATTTTAAGTGAGCAGTGTATATAATTAATTTTATGGTTAAATATCTTTAACTAATTAATTAGCTCTAACGGATTGAATTTCCCAAAATTGAGTATTTTGTGTATGTATATCTTAATTTTGAATTTAGTGATTCAAAAAAAAAAAATGCAGTAAACCATAATTTGATAGATAAAGGGTTAATAAATATAAATAGCTAAAGAAAATTCTTTTTAAAGGATTCATTTACATAAATTGTGTGTGCTTATATCTTAATATTGATAAAAATAAAGCAGGTAAATGATTTTTTTAAAAAAAGTATTGAACACCCAGATCTTATGTTTGTATTTTATTATATTCTATATCAGAGGTGTCAAACTCGCGGCCCGGCCAGTATATTGGCAAACAATAATATATAAAAAAAATATTAAAATTTCTCCTGAAATAGGAAAGATAGTAGCGGAGAAGATTTGTCAAGTATCAGTGTCATGATGTAAATATTAAATTTTTCTTGTTCTTTTATATATGTTTATTATAATGCCTTTTTTTAAATAAACCTACTTTTCTGTGGATATTAGTTTTCTTTGTGGTCCACCTTAAGTTGAACCCTGTTTATGTGGTCCAAGTCAGCCTTTGAGTTTGACACCCTTGTTCTACATGAATGAGAGATTTTCGAATTTATTTCTTTTCGTCCTATAATTCTGCTCAAACCAATTTTACTTTTTATACACGAATTTCACGGAACACTGGAGGTTGAATACAAATATGGAACTACTCCACAACATTACTCTTCGGAATTTCAAAAATTCAATGAATATAAGTTTCCTTTTTAAATACGCTTTCTTCGAACAAAAAAAAAATATTTCCCACACAATATTTGATACTAAGTATGAAAAGGCTCTCTTGATGTTTTTTTAGAAATTATAATTTCAAGAACTTTTCCATGCACTCTTTTTCATTTAGAATATATAAGTATAAATAAACATTATTTTCTGAAAAGGAGCACACAAAACAATTAACAAACGAATTTTAACTTCAATGACATTTTTTTCTTGATGTTAAAGATGTTTTTTTTCTGCTTTTAACAAAATAATCTGCCAATAATCAAAATTTCTTCTATCTATCAATATCAAAATGAATTATTTCTTATTATCTTGTATATTCATATGTACTAACCATTACCCACCTGCTTCGCTGCGAATTTCATGATGTTTTATGACTACATACAGTTTTTTTAAAGTTATTAATGGCCAAATCCTAGCATAAAGCTTTCGATTGCATACATGCCCCTTTCATAGCTTTTCCCTCTTGATTTAAAAAGGACAGAACTTCAATTTCTAAAACGGAAGTATATTTATTTTTTATGCCTCGGTAACTCCTCTTGGGAGACGATTTCCGCAAAACCTGTTCTTAGTAGATCTCTACTCAACCAAAAAGAAACATGCCTGACTAATTTCCAAGTTACTTCTTTTAATAGTTCCGAGATGGAGATTGTTGAATGAGTGAGTCGCCTTTCCCCAATATATATATATGTCCTTTTTTCGGCATTTTAATTTAAAAAGGTGTTTAATGTATCCGACTATGTTCGGAACCGTGATTTTAAAAAAGCACATAAATGGATAATTTTCATGATATTTAGTGTCACTTAGATTAGAATACATGTATAAAATTGTTTTAAGGACATTCTGACAAAAACAAATTATTTAAATACAATATTTCGGCAAAAAATTAACTTAGAGTAATCTTTTTTCAAAATGTTCTCCTTCTGTGAAAAATGCTTTTATTATAATAATATTTTGCTTGTATATAGCCCAGACCTTTGTACGGAGGCTCAACTATGATTTTTGAAAAATTCACATTATTTTCACAGTTACAACCCATTGAAATAATTATCTACTTTTTTTTTCTTTAAATTTTCCCCCTCTGTTGTCGTTAAACATGGACAAACCCACTTCTAAATTATATGTTTCACAAATTCTAGTTGAGCCTCTGTACAGAGGTGTGAGCTATATACAGGCAAAATATTATTATAATAGAAGCATTTTTCACAAAAGGAGAATATTTTGATAATGGGTAATTGTATGCTCAATTTTTGTCAAAATAAAGTACTTAAATAATTTTTTATTGTAATACTATTTAAAACAATTTTATATACATTTTCTAATCGAAGTGACACTATATATCATAAATATTATCCATTTACACGCTTTTGCAAAATCACGGTTCCGAACGTAGTCGGATACCTTAAATGCGATTAAATAGTAGATTTTGATAAATCTGCGAGTTTATAATTAGTACAGTTTCTGTAGGTGTACGGCAATTGTTTTTTTGTTATCGTCGTTTTTGTTTCATATACATTATGGGGCATTGAGTTATTTATTTAAATCAAATAACAAAATGTTAATAAACTATTAATAAATTTCTAACCGAATTTATCTGGTTTTAATACTTCAAATAAATATTTTGATTAAAATCTAAAAGTTAAATCAATAAATCTATCTTATGAAACAAAAAATGGTATATTAATGAGAAAAAAAAGACTAGTTTGCAAAATATTTGACTTAACTTCGAACATGATTTTTAATCAAAAATTACAAATGATTATATTGTATATAAAGTAGTTTTAATGTTACTTCATTTGATACGTGATTGCAATAATTTTGTGTTTTGATGTATTGATTCTATTTTTGTAAGTGATCAAATGTCATTTCTTGAAGATGTTTATCCAAATGTGCTAATAACAGAAGTAAACAGCATTTTTTAGCTTTTTTGTATAATAGTGTTCCTAGAAAAAGTCTTAAGAAACGATAAATATTGTGAGTAGCGGATTAATAGCACTTCATCCTATAAATATCACCAAGTATCATGATTTAAGTCGATTTTCATCCATATTTAAAGTTAGAGTAATCGCCTTAATTTTTTATTTTCACAATTTGTTTACCGTTTCTAATGTTGTTTTTTTTTGTCAACTTAAATTCGAGATTAGTTTGTTTTACTTCTTAACCCGAGAACTCAAATTATTGGTAAGTTAACTATTAATAAGTAAAAAATAGGAAAAATATCAGTTCCTTGCAAATTTTTTAACTTGTAAATAGGTTTAAAATAAGACTAGAAAGACCTCTTGACGTCAATACATATACGTTTTTCCTTCCTATGTTTGGGAATTACATTTCGATTAAATAGCATCGTTACCTTTAACGTTAAACTATTAGAGACTTTTCCAAAATTAAGGTTTACAGAAAAACGTAACTTTTAAATGTATTATTATACAATAATAATAATTAATTTTCCGATATAATTTGATTTACAATGGGCTCAATTCATGAGGGTCACATAATAAAGACAAACACGTGTTCTCCATTGAATTCAAAACAGACATCAAACTAATTGTACTTGTCGTTCTATTACTAAACCTGGGTAAAATTTCAAATTTTTTAATTGTGTAAAATCGTTCAAATGTTGACAAAATAAATTTCTTCAAAAAATTTTAAAGTTTAAAAAAAATCCTTTTTTTATCCATGTACTTTTAAATAAATCCTTTTGTCTGCTTATGTGCATTATTGTTGTTGACAAATTAAAATTTTTCAAGAGAAGGTTTCTGAAAAGATCAAAAGTTGGCAACAACGAAGTGCATGAACTAATTAGCTGGAAAAACATGAATGCTTTTATCGTCAAATGACATCACATGAGTTTCAGAACTGATTGGCTAAAAACACGTGGTTATCATTATTATGTGTCTGTGACATCACATGAATTGAGCCCATTAAGTTTACTGACTGCGTTCGGAACCTTTATTTTGGAAAAAGCGTATTAAGAAATAATTTTTTGTGATATTTAGTGTCACTTGAATTAGAATATTCATATAAAATTGTTTTAAGAATATTTTTACAATAAAAAAACTATATAAATGCAATTTTTACAAAACATGAAAAAGTGACATATTTTCTTAATAGTCTCCTTTTATGGAAAATGCTTCTATAGTAATAATATTTTGGTAATGTATAGCTAAGACTTTTCTACGCAGCCTAACCTAGAATTTTTGAAAAATTAATATTATGTTTAGAGTTACGATCAAATGAAATAATTGCAGGCGATTTTTTTTAAATGTTAATCTCTGATGTATTAAAATATGAATTAAACCACCTCTAAATTATATTTTTTAAAGTCATTGTTAAGACTTTATAAAAGTCTGAGCTATATAGAAGAAAATATTATTATTATAGAAGCATTTTCCACAAAAGTGTGAATGTTTTGAAATTAATGTCATTATTTTTCATGTCTTTGCCAAACAATTGCATATAAAAAAAAGTTTTATTTTAATAATATTTGAAAACAATTTTATATGTATAAGTCAAGTGACACTAAATATCAAAACAATTATTCATTTATACGCTTTTCTAAAATCATTGTTCTGAACGGAGTCAAATGCTTTGTCTTAAAAAACCATTTTCATATTTTACATTCATATAAACCTTTCCTTAAATAATATATTCCAAACGTTAAATTACACACTAAAAATGCTTAATTTGTCTCAGTAGTTGTAGAAATTTTTCAACTAAGAAAAAAAATGTGCTGATCACAAAAACCTGTATACTTTTTTCTTTATAAAAATTTCATAAATTCATAAGAACAAGTTGATAATTTGGAGAACATAACAAGCATTTATTTATCTATTTGCATTCAAATAACTTTTGTGTTTATTGAATGTCGTTAGAAACAGACAACTGTAGACGAAGTTCACTTTTCTGTCCGCTGTCGTCTCCACAGATTCATATCCTTAAAATAAGGCGATAGAATCCAGCAGTCAGCAGAAAGAAGGAAGGAATTTCTCTTTTATCACATTCTTCGAGAGTGAATTACATTAACGTGATAATAGAATATCTCTTCTTCTAAAAAGCTACATTTTTACCTTTAAATTACACTATTAATTTGTTTTTACAAGTTGATTACCAATTATAAAAAACAAATATTTAATGATTAACTTGTCTCATCAACTTGATGAGCTTAACAAAAAACATTAAATATTGGATACCGAATAATATCTAACTTTAAAAACATTTAGAATGTTTTATTTTCAAAAGAAATGCAGCTGTAAAAATGAGGTTTTTTTAGGTATTTGTTATACTATCGTTCACATTGGAGTTTTATTTTTTTCATAGGTGATTCACCGAATTAAGTGGCTATAACTAGTATGTAATTAATACAAAGATTCTCTGTATCATGTTTAATGCTTCTCTATTAATTCTAATGGTAACCATTTGCTTAAAAAAAATCTGAATTTTCTTGTTGCAAATATTTTCTATTTCTTCGTTAAATTTCAGAAAAAAATCTTGTTAAACACCAACAAAAAAAAAACCTATAAAATTATGGATTGTTGTATTTGACCTGTTACTGCTCATTAACAGCTTCAATTAGTTCGAAAAGATTTGAAATATTTACAGCAGAAATAACTGTCATATTTGTTAAAAAGTTTGCTTAAAACTTTTTAATGTATAGGGTATCAATATATTGGAAATTTGAGGAGACTTATATCACATCAGAAATCATTTTAAAAAATTCTTGTCATTCTAGTAGCTATAAAAAATTGTGTGTATCTTCTTTTCATTGTTAACCCAAAAATTTAATTGTATTCAGAGGGTATAGTACGTTAAAGTTGAGAAAACATATTTTGGGAATTTGAAAGGGAAAAAAATTATATTTCTTTTGCTTATTGTTCATTTAAGTGATAAGGTATCTTTAAAATTTGCATCGCTTTTTTCCTATGAGAGTGGTTTGAATTATGTAAGCAATTTTATATATATAGTTTATTATTTATCTTTTTCTACTTCTTGGAAAAATTATAAATAGTTAGAGTATGAACTTGAGTGTACCTTTTGGAGGGAGACTTGACCAGAAGTAATTCTCTATCTTTTTAAATTTTAGTTATGATTAAATTAACCATTTATTGTTACTTTTATTATTATTCGAAAGCAATTTTCTTGATTTGTTCAACAGAAGATAAAAAATCAAAGTTTAATTCATAATATAAACATTTAAATAATTTCAAACTGATAACATCTTTAAAATTTCGGACTTTTTAAATCTTATCTGGGTAACATTTACATATAAAAATAAAGAATTAAAACAATTTTTTTTAGATAATTTAGTTGGAAAATTAATTTTCTTATCGTTCTAAGGAATTAAAAGTTTTGACATAAATTTCCGCTTTTTCTCTTTCTACATAAGAGAGCAGATAGTTAAATTATACATTTATAGTGATTTTAATATGAAAAATTAGAATTTGTATTATTTCTGTTCAAAATGAAAAAAAAGGATTCCAAATGTGTATAGTGGAATAGTTTTAAATATTTCGTCAATAATAATTAATAAATTAACTCATTTGGCCTGATATCTAAAATAAAAGTTTGAAACTTAAATTTGATATTTATTTTGTATCATTTTCTAGGACCTTACAATCTTCTGTAAATAGGTGGGTCACTTAAATAAATTTTTTATCAAAAAAAAGAAATAAAATAAAAAAAATAATGACGCAGCACTTTTGCTGTAAACTTAGAAAATCAAAATCTTTAATTTGTAGTTAGATATATCCAAGCTCTTTTATTGCACATACAAGTTTTTATTTTTCTAAATTAATTACAAAAAGTAATTTTCTGCAAAAAAAAAAAATGTTTAAATGTCATCTCTCTGAGGAACAGAGAGTTGCTATTTAATTCCATTAATCGTCTTGTTGGTTTAATTTCTTTTTAAATAGGCAGGATTTCTTTATCTTTTTATTCGCAACATTTCATTTTTCAATTTTTTTTAAAAAGCTTAGTATAAATTCACACTCAGTTTACTTTAATAAGTATTTAAGATGTACTTATTTTGAAGTGTTAAGCTAATTTTAAGTTCATATGGGAGTGATAACGTATGTGTTAAGTTTATATATTTTAAGTCTATTTTATTGGAAATTTTCATAAGCTTTTCTTAAACAATTTATTTATAATGATCCAAAAGCTTCAAATATAAATTATAAGCAGAAACAGAAACAAAAAATTAAGTATTTACTCTTATATGAAATTGTGTGGGCACATTAAACATATAAAACACCTACAAACATACATAGTTCCTTGTATTCAATAAAATAACGAAACACATATTGAATTTGGGAGAAGAGAAATGAAACTTTTATTTTCTGTTCTTGTTTCTTTTTTCATAGAGAAACTCACACTTGAATCCTATTCGTGAAAAATAGAATGTGAATTTTTAAAATATCACAACGCACTTGAGATACGTTGAAAGTTTGACTTTTCTTGGAAGAATGAACAAACGCTTCGAAATAAGTAAGCGTCTGATTTGATGCGTTTGAAACTGATTTGAAATTCATGCAAAAACTGTAAACAAGAATCAGATTGTTTTTGAAGTATGGCTGAAGTAATCGGTTCAAACAAACTTGGAAAAGTTTGAAAAATATATACTTTTTCCGAAAGATATAAATTCGATTCTTTGATCATAAAGAAGTACGTGAAGAGTACGTTAACGCCTCTTCTATTCATTAAAGAAAATGGTGCATGTATGTAAACATTGTTCTTTTTAAAAAGAAAAGGGACATAAATTATGAAATAGTTTTATTTTTTAAAAAAATGAATTTGAATTTTATACATCAGCTTTATGCTCGTAAGTTTATTTAATATTTGAATTATGCTTTGATAATTACTTTATAAAAATTATTTATATAGCAATTTAATTTATTTTAAGATATTTGCATTATTTTATCAAAAATTTTCAACGTGAAAAATACAGAAATGTGTGTTATAAATAACCTAATATATTATAATATAATTTCGTTTAACTTAAAATTTTGCTTTCAAATTGTTCTTATTCTTTAATAAACATTTGATTTTAAAAATACATTCAGCAAATTCCAGGTGAAAATTATGATTTCTAAAAAGAAATTAGTTTTGAGAATATAATAAAGCAGCATAAAAATAACTGTAACTTTTTATTTAATCACAGTGAAAATCGGTTAACACGAAACTGAGGAGACTGAAAATTGTTTCGTGTTAAAAGATATTGCAAAAAACAATATATTTAACAAATTTAAATTTAATTTAAGTAAATTAACAAATTAAGTACAATTTATTTACATAGGTACGTATACATGCATGTGTTTAATAAAAATAATTAAAACAAAAACATTCACAAAAACTTAATCAAATTTAATACAAAATTTTCCAAGTTTTTTGACAAACAAAACATTTATATTGAGTTTTTCTAACATAATCTGATACTTTTCTTGGAGTTGTCTTTTATAGCATCAAATTGCCAAAAGATTATTCGATGTCATCCATTTTGTTGTTCATTTTACCATTGGAATGTACGTCTAAATAACTGCGCATACTTTGCATGATGCTCCTCATTTTGTATGATTTGGGAACTGGAACTGCATAATTCATTTCATTTTCGTGGTAGGAATCTGCATCAATGATATTTTCTGAGCTTTCAACAAACTCCAAAATAACTTTGCCTGCCTTAATTGGGGCTTGTGTGTATACACAATATTATCATCTATTGCAACGAATTCTTCCGATGATACAGTAGAACTTCTGGTATTTTCCGTATTTTGTTTATTCCCAGAAGGGAAATTTTTTCGTGTTAAGGGAAAAAAATGCATAAAAATACACAGCATTTTTTGGGACCATTGTATTATTTCGTGTTAACCGATACTTCGTCTTAAGCGTTTTCGTGTTAAGCGTATTTCACTGTAAATAAATGAGGAAACACAAAATAAATTATTTTAAAATGATAACTTACAATAAAATATAATGAAAATGTGAAGCATACTTAAAAATTTTCTGTAAGGTATCCGAATACTTTCGGAACCTTGATTTTTCAAAAGCGTAAAAATGGATAATATTTACGATATTTAGTGTTACTTAGATTAGAAAATGTATATAAAATTGTTTAAAAATAGTATTACAATAAAACATTATTTAAGTACAATATATATTTCGGCTAAAAATTAACTTAGAATAAACTTTTTTCAAAATGTTCTCCTTTTGTGAAAATGCTTCTATTAAATTAATATTTTGCCTGTCTATAGCTCAGACCTCTGTACAGAGGCTCCACTAGAATTTTTGAATATATATAACTTAGAAGTGGGTTTATTCGTGTTTTACGACAACAGAGGGGGAAAATTTTAAGAAAAAAAACGTCGATAATTATTTCAAATGATTGTAACTCTGAAAACGTGAATTTTTCAAAATTCATATTTGAGCCTCTGTACAGAGGTCTGAGCTACATACGGGCAAAATATTATTATAATAGAAGCATTTTTCACAAAGGAAAACATTTTGGAAAAAGGTTATTCTAAGTTAATTCTTAGCCGAAATATTGTATTTAAATAATTTTTTTTTGTTAAAATGTTCCTTAAAACAATTTTATACATGTATTATAATCTAAGTGATACTAAATAGCATGAAAATTATCCATTTATGCGTCTTTTTAAAATCTCGGTTCCGAACGTAGTCGGATACCTTAATGCTTTTATGAATTTTGAGTTTTATTTCAATAATTTAAACCAAAGATTTCCTCTTTTAAAATTAATAAAAGCTAAAGATACTGCCCTCTTTATTCGATCTTTTTATGTGACTAATAAGTTAATAATCTCCTGTAAATTTCTTTTAATTTGTTTTTATAATACCAACAACTATATCCTAAGCCCATATTGTAACTTAATGTACCCTATATCGACGGCTAACGTTCGGAAGAATGGAAGTCTTTATTTTCAAATTTACATGATAAAGAGGTACCAAATCCTTTTCTTCTTTTGATCCACTTTGTGAAGATTGTAGCTACTAGGCCACTGGGATGCTAAATTAGCTTAAATGCGTAAAGCTCGATTTCCTGAAGAAACTTGAATTTCAATAAAAAAAACTTGTATCAAAACCAGCTACTTATTCCAGTCCTGTTAAAATAAGCTGAAAATTTTAAATTATCTTTAATATTGCTAAATCTTTAAAATATTTAAGAAATTCACTTCAAACTTATACTAAGAAAGGGGATCATTTTTTCCCCATAAAATAGCCTTAAAAAGTTTAGATGAAAGAATATTTCGTTATAAATTCTTTGAATTAATTGACTGATTAAATGTTCGTTCTCGATGTACTTTTAAGTACTAGGGCTATTGGTTATTCATCTCGTAATTTTAAACCATGGCCAAGTGACGACACCAGAACTGTTACATTCTAAGTTCACACCACGCCAACGGATTTAAAGTGCATTCATCTCTCTACACGACATGGGCCATGAATTATCAACAAGTGGCTTCTGCAATCGTTGTTTTTTCGAAACAAATAAAATACAAAAAATATGCAACAATAACAAAACTAAAAATGCAACACAAATGAAAACTTTTAAAAATTAATTTTAAGTACAACAAGTAATATAAAAAAAAATTTAAGTCAATTTCTATTTAGGTTAACAAAGAAAATTTTTATTTTAGTTAATTAAATTTATTTAATTAATTAATATTTGAAAGAAACTGTATTAACATCAAGTGTCATCCACTTCAAGTTTAAAAAATATATATTTGAAACCAAGAGAAAATACGTTAGAAAAACTTACTGGCGCCATCTTTTGGTGATTAATCTAACTTTATTAGAAATAACACAGAATAAATTTAAAACTAAAAAATAAAATTTAATTAATGAATAAATATTTGAAAAACTGTATTAACGTCAAGTGTCATCCACTACAAGTTTTAAAAATTGTATTTGAACTTCAGGGAGCGCATAAAAAGTATTTTATCAACGATTGAAAATTTGAACAATATGTATATATGTATAAATATAGGAGAGAGTGAACTAATAGTAGGAATTGAAAAATGGATATCAATTTCAGTTTCACTTTTGTAGCTGAGAATATGCATACTTCCTTTAAGTACATGCATACTTAAGTAAGTGCTAATATTTTTCATATGATTTTAGTTAAAAGTACAAGAACTGAAACAGAGGAAACAGAACTTTTAGTGTATTTATGAAAAAATTTCTTTTTTTTTCTTTTTAAAAACTGAAGTAGTATTTAAAAATTTAAGTAGCAACTTCATGTAATATATTTATGTTGTATATTATACTCTGTACAATAATATTCTATATTTATACTCCCGGGGTCGGTAACCTTTTAGCTCTGGTATGCTAAACTGATCTACCAATATGATTCAATATGTCACACAGTATAGACCATATTTGAAACAATTCAATTCCCGTGATAATGCACGCAGAATTAGAGAATAGAGGTCAAAAATACAGATATTTAGAGTTTTATTATATATTAAGTTTGCATCATTTCAAGATATTTCTTATCATAAAAATAAACAGCAGAATATGTAGCTATTTCTTCAATAAAAAATTGAATTGGCATATATTATGTATTTTTAAAGACATTTGTTAAAATAAAAAATAGACAACGTAAAATATAAGTATTTCCCTTCATTACAGATAAATAAAAAGAAAATTTTAATGTGAACCTAGTGCTTGCACAGCTTTCATTTCGTATCGCAAAATCAGGTTTATAACGTGTGACTTTCAATGTGACACGATTCTGAGCATTCAGTTGTTAAAAAATTTCCTTGGAGATTCGAAATATTTTTCAGATGAGGAAAGACTTTTTTTTATTTTGATATGTAGAACCAAAAGCGGAAAGCAGAGTGCATGCAATTTTCTCTCTTCAAACAATTAGACCTCTCCAGCAATACATTCATTAATTTAGATAACCAGCTATAAATTTATCTTTCGAGATTTTTTTCGTAATTCCGAAAATGTCCATAATTTTGAAGATGATGTCTATTACAAATTTATCAACTTACATCCACTCAAAAATGGACAAATTTGTCACAATAGTGCAGAGTGCCACAGAGAACTGTACCTCGTGCCATAGGTTGCCGACCCCTACTATACTCTTCACCAGAGGTGACGAGCCTTTTCATCATTACAGGCTTTTTATATTCCTTTAGCATGCACACACACACACATCTGTAAATTTTATATTAAATACCATTTTAAATAAAAAATATTATTAGCAAACGTATCATAATTCAATTATTTTAAATTAGAAAGAAACAGAATAAAAATCATAATATTAAATCATTTAATTCTAATATAACCACAGTACAAAAAACAATTTTACACTCCAATGAAATCCAGATTTCATGTTCAAATAAACGCAATTATTAAATAAAGGCAACCAGGAAAGTTTGAATTTAAGGGGAGTTGATAACCTCTCTCTCTATATATATATACTGACAATGTTAAATTGGCTGTTTTCGATGTACATTTGCTCAAAATCTGTTACATGTACATGCTTGAAATTTTCATACAGGTAAAGTACACCTTTCTCATTATACTGAAATGAGCTTTTAGCTAATTTTGAATTTTTTATTAAATTATGAAATATTTTATCAAACATTGCTAAAATGGACCCATTTTTCACATAAAAAACTTGTAAAAAATAAATTTTTGAGTTTTTTTACAAAAAACTCATTTTAGTATATATTAGCCATCATTATAAATATATCATAAAAAATTTACATACCTGTGAACAGTAGTTTCTCAGAAAAAGTACATCGAACATCAAAATTTGCATTTTGAGATAAATTGGTTTTAATGTATACAGTGAAGCTCATAATCGGCTAGGAAATTAAAAAATAAAATGCACAATTTATAATAAAAGATATATGTTTCGGTTTACATCAGACGTTCAACTTTTAAGCAAAAACGAAGTACTTTGGTTACATTTTTCACCGTTCAAATGGTCGTGGCCCAGTTTCAACGATTATTTAAAAGTAGGTTTTAAGGGCTTCTAATTACCCTAGAGGTTAAAGTAAGATATTTTTAGAAAGGTTAAAATCTATATAATTCGAAAATGTAAGAATCTCAAATTGTCAAAAAAAATAAGATTTTAGCTTTCCAACACGCCTTAACAAGAGTAGCAACAAATACAGCAATAAAACCGTATGACTACTAGCATGGTACGTTTGAAAAACGACAAATCTCAATCGAGATGTGAGGAAAATTAATTATAAGAGAATAGTTCTATGTAGAGATAGGTAGCATCTCTCTCTCTCTCCGATAGTATGCGTTGTCTTTTTGCTCGAGATGCTGTTCTACTATTTGAACTAAACAATAGGTTAATTCATGTGACGTCATAGTCACATGATAGTGAAAGCCCCGTGATTCTAGCCAATCAGTGACTCATAGTGACTCATGTGACGTCATAGTCACACGATAAAAACTATCTTGTGTTTCCAGCTAGTCAGTTCACGCGCTTCGGTGTTGCCAAGTTTTACTTTTGCAGAAACTTTCTTTAAAAAGTACATATGTATACAAAATGCATTTTATTTAAAAGTATAAGCATAAAATATGATTTTTTTTAATTTAAAAAAATCGTTTTGAAGAAATTTTTTTCCCTAACATTCAAACATCTTTACCCAAATATGAAATTTGAAATTTTATCTGAGTTTTACAAATAGAACAACAAGTACAATTAGTTTAATGTTTGTTTTGAATTCAATGGAAAACACGAGTTTGTTTTTATCATGTGACTTCATGAATCAAGCCCATTGGTTATGGTCAGCCACCATCAACCACTGAAACTTATATTTATGCCATTCTTCATTTAATTCTACAAATTTTCAAATTGTTTTATCTAAATTCTGAATTTTAAGTGCTAAATGAACTAACCTCTATGAAAGTTACGCGCTCTCTCCAGCTACGTTGAAAATTATTTTATGTATTATACTGAATTAGTTTAACTTAAAAACTATTTCACTACATCAAAAAATTTTAAAAATTAAAAAATTAGTGTTTCTTAAAAGAATTTCTATAAAATATATAATTTAAATAAAAATATTTTAAATACGGGATTTTTTTTTAAAAAAAATTATTTCTTAAATTTTTTTTGAGTTTTTTAAGAAAAATTACTAAAGAAGTATTAAATTTAAATAAAACATTTTAAATACGGGATTTTTACATTTGTGTCAATTTTAGTATATCTATTATCCAAAAATGCTTTTAAAAAATAACAAAATTCCATCAAAATTAAAACATTGAAATTATTTGTATTTCAATGAAATGTGCGATATTGCTTTTAACTTTGTTTCAAATTAATATCGCTATTTTGCGGTAAGCAAATAAAGAAACCATGAAATAAGATTCAGATGTTGTATATTTTCAAATTAAACTACTTTATAAGACAATAATATATCTGTGTGCAGTTTTTAGTGAATGTAAAGCTGTAATTTTGAACAACGAACAAAAAGATATGCAATTTATTTTATTACCGCATGTTTGAGTACTTATTTGAATTTCATTATTCAGTTAGTTTCATAAATGTTTATTTACTTTTTAATGTAAAACGAATCTAAATACGTTTTTAGTTTCTTATTTTAATGTTTCTTTCTTTAAGAAAATAATAAAAGCAATTTATTATCAATAATATTTGTTTTGAGGAAGTAAAATAATATGTACTGTGACATTCTTTTTAAGAATTATTCTATTACTCTAGGAAAAGATTTGCATTATTTAATACAATAAACTAAGGTGAGACCTCTTGTATTCACCACATGTTTACTAGTCAGACAATTAAACCATCAGACAATTAAATGAAGATATCCGTTTTAAAATACTTATTCTCTTATAGGAAAATGCAAAAACAAATGCATATCATAGATTTATTCAAACTTAAAAGAATTTGAAAAATTTAAACACAAAATCTTTCAATTTAAACTGATGAATAAAAAGAATAGAGAAGAATATTAATGAATTTTGGTCCTCAATTAAAGCACACAAAAGCAGTTTCTCTAATTTCAAAGCGAGTCAAAGCTTTAATTTGAGGTTATTTGATTGGAACTAATGTTCTTTTCTTGTTATCTATCCTTAATATTTAAAGTGGTAATTTTTCTCGTCATTCTCCATTTTCTTTTGCAGATAGAATTCCTTTGAATTTCCAGAAGTCTCGAAATATTTCTTAAATGTAAAGGGTAGTAAACGAACGCTAAACGTTCCGTAAAATAATAAATATTAATATTTTATTCAGTATTTCTTAAATATATAAGTATCCAAATGTAGTTCCACAGAAAAAAGATACTTAATAATGATACTGTATACTCCGTTTCTTATTTAGGTTATAAATTAGGGTAATAAGAATGGGAACTCCATATATGTGTTCTGCCCATAATGTTTAATTTACACTGGTGTGCAAAACTTAAGCAACAATGTAAAAATTTAGCAGATAGCCATGAAATTGCAGAAAAGGAGGTCTGGAGATCAGTAGAGGGAACACGTAAGTCAGTAGAAACGTCATGCGTATGCAAATATCAGGAACAAAACGTCAGAAGCGATGTGAGCGTACGCAAAACGCGTGATGTCGGCGCGCGCTGCCCAACAGTAGAATGAAATGAAGGACGGAGACGCAATTCACCATATTCTCTGCAAGTGCCAGTGAGTCAGTTCGTGAAATATGGCTAGAAGAAATCATCTGGATGACTTCACACGTGGAAGAATGATCGGAAAGCTGGAGGAGGGGCGTACTACTACCAGTGTAGCTGCAGAGTTCGGAATCAACAAAAGTGTCGTTTCGCGCGCTTGGAAAGCGTTCCAAACCACAGGTACAGCTGTTAGAAAGGTTGGTGTGGCCGCCCGAGGACGACAACTGCAGGGGATGACCGATATATCATCCTGCAGGTGAAAAGAGGTCAACAGCAGTCAGCAAGCGCCATTGCTCAGAAACTCTGTACAGCAACAGGTTGACAAGTGTAGCGGTTTATTGTGGCCAGACTCCTTCACAAAGGGGGCCTGTTCACCCGCCGTCCTGAACGCTGCCTCCTGTTGAAAGTTGGCCACCGAAGCCACCGTTTACAGTGGGCCAGAGAGCACAAAAACTGGACAACTGATCAATGGAGTCGTGTCCTCTTTACGGATGAGAGTCGGTTCAGTACCAGAAGCGATTCTCAACGCGTTTTGAATTGGAGAGAGATCGGGACCCGGTTTTATCCCAGTAACATCAAGGAAAGACATCGTTACGGTGGTCCTGGAGTTCTTGTCTGGTTTTGCATTATGCTGAACGGCGGAACTGAGCTTCCCATTTTCGACAGAGGGTCTGTAACCGGGGATCGCTATTGTGAGGAGGTACTTCTTTCCCATCTGCACCTTTTCCGAGGTGCCATTGGCCCAGACTTCATCTTTATGGATGACAATGCACTGCCACATCGCACTCTTGCTGTTGAGGAGCTGCTGGAAAGTGAAGATATCACTCGAATGGATTGGCCAGCGTGCTCCCAGATTTAAATTTATCGAACATGTGTGGGATGCTTTGGGGAGACGTATTGCCACACGCTCACATCATCCGGAGTACAACCAACAACTCAAACAGATGTTGATTGAGGAATGAGCACTCCTACCTCAAGAAATGTTGCACCAGCTGGTTCTGAGTATGCGGAGACGGTGCAAAGCAACCATTGTAGTAAGGGGAGGACATATACCATATTAAGGAACATCTGCTTGTTGTTCTTCCTGTTGGATAGACAATCATGAGTCACGATACTATGCGTTCAATAAAGCTTGTTTTTGTTTGATTCCATACCGTATGCGTTGTATTCCTTTTTCAGCGCCGATGCTTTCGTCATCCTTACGTACATAATACTCTCCCTCATTTCAGAATTTCATGTCTCTCAGATGATTTTTCGTGAAGTTATGGCAATAAACCCACCTGTTGCTTAAGTTTTGCACACCAGTGTATGTATAATGCAGTAGTACAATTTGCTTTATTAATATTGAGTTGAAATACTATTTACATGCCATAATAACAGTTTTGCAATAATATGACTTGCACTTGGATAAAATCTATATTTTCCTTGATTTTAACATTGAAAACATTTATTATACTACATTTGATTCAAAGTATAAATACAACATTTTCTCGAATGAAAACTTTATAGGAAATTTAAAAGCTAGTGTTTTTCTCAAATTTATAGCTAATAAATTTTAAATTTATGTGACGATTTCTCCTTTTCCGAATGTCTTTGAAGATTTTTAAAAACATTGTGATATTTTATGAGATATTTATTTCTATAAAACTTACTCATATTTCATTTTGAAATCGTAGGAAAGAGGCAGTGATATGAACAATATATGAACATGAAAAACAATATATGACTCAAAGTTTTTTTATGTCTCCCTTTGCTCGACTAAGTGGTTCAAGTATAATAGATCAATCAATTATCAAGTCATGCGAATTAGACTTATTATTTAGTTTTTTACATCGTTATATATCTCTTAATAATATCGTAACGTTATACATCTCATAATAGCAGCACAACATTTTTTCTCTTTATTTGATAAATTTCGGTTTTCCTGCTGTATCTTCGTTAAATATTGCTTAAGTGAAAATTTTACCAATATCAAAATATTAGGTGTTATGTTTTAAAAAATTGATTTATATATCTGCAATTAACAGTCATTGGGTTTATATGTTTTAGAAAATGGAATTCTTTTTGTCTTTAAAAGCGATTTTGTCACTAAAAATATGCAAACTGTAAGAATTTAAGTTTCATCAAATTAAAAGACTACATGCAGGAAAAGAAATAGGATTTTAATCTATGAAATTTAAGTAGAGAACCTGAAGACAAAATATTTGAAACATAAATGTCAACATTTTCAATTTTTTTATTCGGATATTGCTTGAATCTACTAAGTAAATACAACATACTGTTATTACAGTTGAATCGTAAGAACTATAGCATTGAATACAACAGCACATTCTAGACATCCAAATTCCACAAAAAGAATAATTGAATTATATATAAAACATATACATCTTCATTCCGAGATTCGAATAGCACATCTAAAAAATACAGGTAGAAAATTGTTTCCAGATCCTTAAATATGTATCCAATGCAAGCAGAAAAAAACTGTTGCCAGTTATTGGAATGCCACTCTATTCAAGTAAACAAATAAAATAAATGCAAATAAAATAAGTTCACAGATAAAAAAAAAATGGAAACAAAAAAAATAAGTTCATAGATAAAACGGATGCAAATTAAGCTGAGTAAGAACTAAATATGTTTACTTTTATAAACAACAAAAAATATTCTGAAACACAGTGAATAATCGTAAATTCAGTTCACAATGATACACAAAGACAAAATTAACGTATTAATATTAAGCCTACTATAATTCTAAATAAACAAAAAAATCATAAACTTTTTACAGTCGTACAATTTACAGATAAACTATAAGCATAACAAAATATGAAGAATTTAATAAAACAACTAATAAACAACGAAATTTCAAAACGAAAATTTGATAATTTTTTTTTAATTGAGTAAACGCTAGTTGTTTTTACATTAAATGTTCCCGGTTGCTTATATCTGCTTGAAATTAAATGTCAATAAGCGTAGGCAATACGCATCGTACTTTTAATTCAGTCAGATAACGAGATCAAGATGAAGTGGTTGATACTATACTATTTAATTCACTTTAACCCCACTCCACCAATGTGAACACTTTGAATATCAATAAATTTAACTTGCATTAATCCTACTAAAGGACAAGAACTCTATAAAGGAATTAAAATACAAAAAAGAAATAAAATAATAAGTGAAATAATAGATAATTATTGGTAATAAAAATTTTATATAGGTAACTTCGCATCTGTATCATAATTTAACGGAATTCCCTTTTACAAAAAGACTTTTGGGCTCATATTTATTACGTCATTACTGGATACCATTTGATATTCAATTTATTTTCGAATTGATAAAATAATTCTTTTTTCCCAAACGATAAATACAAACTAGCATTTCCGTTGAAATAATGAAAACATTTAAAAACTGATATTGATATTGAATTAAAGCTCTTTTTCATTATTTGAAATGTGTTTCAGCTTTTTTATGATACAGCAGTGATATAATTTAAATTACACTAATTAAAGTTGCAAAAACCAATAAAATAACACGCTAATGAGACTAGATAACGGAATTCGAAAAAAAAATAACGATGTTCCGTAAAAAAACATAACGTTAAAAAAATAACATTCAAACCATTTTATGTTGAAAGTTATAATATAATAACCTTTTAAATAAAATATTGTGAATTAAATAGATTTCAGTAATTTGCATTTTTTATTCCTAATCTTTATCAATATCTCGTAAAATGCACAGTTTTTATTTAGTGTCTAGATATCTCCAGGCATTTTCGCTGTATTAAATATTCACGCATAAATAAATAACTTTCCAATTATTGATAATTGTACTAACTCTAGTTTATATTTTTCCCTACTCCATACCTTTACTGTTTAATAAAAGCCAATTTAAAATGCAACTGAGAAATGTGTTCCTCTCTGTTTGATATAATACTGTCATACGATATTTGAAACAATTTTTCTTACATTATTAGTGTTTACAATCCAATTTTTAACTTTATTTCTACAACTTTTATTGAAATAACTATCCATCAAAGTGTAAAATAACAAATTGTGCGCACTTTTTTAAAAATCAATTCATACTGAGGCCTGGTTGCCTAGTGGTAATGGCGCATTCGCAGTTTCGAATTCGTTTCCCGGCGCGTCGCGGGTTCAAGTCCTGGTACTACTGAAGACCCACTGTGTAGAAAGGTTGATGCATGTTAAAACTGTTGAGGCTCAAAGTGCTCTTTTCGCTGGTTGTAGTAGTTTGGGAGAGAGAGCTGTGACGTTTGTGAGATAAATAATGGTAGCGTGATATTGATTAATTTAAATATTTAGTTTATTACGTCCCAGCTACTATTTACAGATTATACATTGAAGTTATTAAACTTATTAAAGAGATTATTAGAGTTCAAATGATGTGGTTTGTGAGGGAGGAGTTTCTTTTGGGTCCGCTCTCAATGATGGTTTTGGATCACATCTCCCGTTCTCTCTCTCTCTACTCTCTCGCTTCGGGGATCAGCGGCCGACGCCTTTAACTTCCAGTTACATCCTGCTAGTCGGTGGTAAAAAGGATCCCTCGTAGTGTTAAAGGTTGCCGGGGCGATCCAAGAAGGGACTACATACAATAATTTAAAGTTACAGGTGTCTTTGCAAGTGTGGTGATTATTTCCACAGCGAAGCAGATTCACAGTTGCGTGGTGGGAACGTTACAGTGCCTGCTCTATTGCCCAAGGCTCTTCGCAAATAGGGTCTGTGTTGCTTCACAGTGCGAGTTCAATATCATTTTCCCTCACTTATTCGTTTAATGAATTTACCAGAGGAAAGCATTAAAATAAACTTTCCTTTGACATATTCGAAGAAAATCGCTCTACCAATGGAAAATTGCATTAACAAGAGCTATTTTTTTAGTTTTTTTAAGGAGTTCTAAATCCGATAATTTATTTCTCTTAGAAGCCTTCGCGTTTGAATTCCGCAATGAACTTGAATTAGAATGAAAATGATTGCAATTCTATGTTCACCTATACTTTTAATTATATTTTTCACCTCAAATATCTGATAAGTAATTGAAATCAGAAGTATAAATGCATCCATTCACAATGGAAAACTGGAAATGAAAAATGATGCCTCTTACCCAATGTATGTTGGTCTTGTTATATTCAAGAATATCACACTTCAGTTTAGATTTCACAATAGACGAAACAATTTCCAAGTAAATAAATAAGAATAAAAAATATTTTTACGTAAGTAGATTAAATCAGAAAAGAGAGTTCGTATACCATCACCCCTTTAAATAAAAACATTTCTCAAAATTTTCACTATGGACATGGAGTAAAAATGTAAAAATTTTGGCATATTTGTGGTTCTTCTCTCTATTTTTATTATTTTGATCCGTGCGTTTAAAATGCAACAAATCTTTCAATCTGTTAAATTTGTAACATACCATTTTTCATGCAAAAGTATTTGGAAAAAGGCAGAATTATTGATTATTCTAGAAGAATAAAAGTTTATTCTATTTCTGTTTTATATTTTAGGATAATAATTCTTTCTCTGCTTCGTTGTTAGGCACAAGGATTTTTTAAAAAATATGTAGGCTTGGTAATTATGTAAAGAACAAAAAAAATCAAGATAAAATAATAATTCTTTCATTTGAACTTCAAAAACAACTGTAAGTATAAACTAAAAATTTATTAGTTGTAATAGTTGAAGTTTATCTCTTTACTTTTTATTCTAAAACTTTTTGAATTTATAATTTTATCAAGACTGTATGATAAAAGCATGTAACACTTTAAAAATTTTACACTTTTTTTTTTTTTTACAAATTTGTAAAATGTATCACAAATTTTTTCACCAAAAAAAAAAAAGCTCGTAATGAAGTTAGAAAAAAACAGGAATAGTACCTTTAATGCGGATAGTAATCGTCACTCAAATCTATGTTTTTTCTGCCAATAATTTAGTAGTTTTTCAAAGTCTTCTGCCTTCGGACACCCTGTGCTGAATCGTAAAAACACCAGCAAGATGTAATTATAGGTGTGAAAAAAAGGTAGAAGTCGGAAGGAGCAATGTCGGGGCTATAAGGTGGGTGTGGTAAGAGATTCCCATTCAAGTCCGTATAGAAGTCATGTTTGAATCTGATGAATACAGAAGCATGTGGATTGCATCATCTTGATGGAACAGAACCTTCTTGCTCCGGTGGTCAGTTCGACGTTTTGCCTTGATAAAGCATCAACAGGAACTAGCATTTCGCTATAAATCTTACTGCCGATGGTTTTACTTTACTGCCGATGGATAATACCATGGAAATTCCACCAGATAAAAAGCATAATCTTTTTGTTAGTCAAATTGCGCTTCGTGACGCTACAGGCGGTTACACTGAGGGCAGAACAATCCCCTTTTCGGTTTGTGTTGTTGAAGTAAATCCACTTTTTTTATCACAAGGAACGATCGGGTTTAGAATGATATCCTTGCGTTGATATTTGAGCAGATTAGGGTAAATAGGAGAACGTCTGCCCTTATTTGTTTGAGTTGGCTCATGCGGCACCCAGCGATTGAACTTTATAAAATTTATGTGATGCATAACGCAACTAAAGAGAATGGCATGAAGTCTAACTCTCTTGTTTGCTCTCAAGTGGTTGAATACTGAGCTTCGTCCACAAATTCTCGTCGTCAGGACTCATCAACATAGTAGTCCGGTCAGAGCAGCTCTGCTTCTTAAATGTCAAAATCCTTGTTTTTGAACTTTCGGTACAAAGCCTTAACGGCGTCATATGATACAACAGCTGTACACATGATTTGGTGATATTCTGTATATGACTTTCTGCAACAGAAATGAAAGAACTTATCTTATAGCGTTATAGTTCCATTTCAGATATCTTGTACTTTTTGATAACGTATTTCTCTACAATTCCATCCACATAGTATTCTAAACCAAGTCTCTTTCAAATACTAAATTTTCTGATAAAACATGTTGATATTAGTGATGACAGGAAACTTTCTGTTACAACCAGATATTTACAAAAAAGAAAATCAAGTCTTAATTCTTTGTCTTTCCTTTGGAATAAATTAAACAGATACTTTATAAAATAATCATTTATTTATCTTATTTTAACTCATGAATTTTATAAAGAACTAGCCAGTGATACAAAAAATTATTGTGAATTATCTCTTTATACAACAAATTAAAAATTTACATCTCTGTGTTGAAGCATTTTACATAATGTTTTATCTCTAAATATGTTTCTTTTTTACTATACAATAACAATATCATTTTCTGTTTTATTTAATGCTTCAGTGTATTTATAAAAAGTAAATTTATTTGAGCAGGCATTAAGGAAATATAAAACTTTATTATCTATTCTTCATTTTATAAAATTCATTACTCACAGCGTGAATTTCAATAAGCAATTCATAAGGAATAGAATGAATTTTTCAAGTAAATTTTCTATTAAAGATAATAATACATAAGTATCTCTGAAAGAGACAAGCACTGTTAAAGAAATATTTTTAATTTAACTTTTACATTTTTAGAAATTCTGTTTCAAATGGTTAATCAAAAGTAACAAATCCTATGGTAGTAGAAAATAATTGCATATAATATATTCATAATTCAAATCTCTGTCTGAAAAACCTTCCATTTATAAAATTTCTTCTCTGTGTTATATAACCTTTTATCCACAAACAAATATACACACACAAAAAACGTATTGTAAAATAAATCACATAATTCTTTTCCTTAGCTATTCACCCACATTGGATTTTGAATTTATCCTTTTCTAAAATAGAATTCGAAAAAACTGATACTTTTTCAATCAAAACTGATCCATTTCAATCATCTCCAAAGCCATTCGAATTTTATGAAAATCGTGAATCACCTCAACTGAATAATTAATATACAAAGAAATCTGGGAGAAAAATATCGTTTGGCGAGAACCGAAGTAATCGTCTGACAAATGAATGAAGCGATATCTCCAAAAAAATAAAAAATAAAATGATGCAACCGAGACATCAAGATACTCGAATGAGAAGGAGAAACAGTTTTAAATTTGACACGAACGATTTCCTGTCACTAAAAGTCATTTACAAAGACTAAATGGTAAGGCGTATCGATTTCTTTTATTACTTATCACTCCTTACGGAATTGATGCTATATTGGGCACTTATCTGCGAAGAGATTCCATTGGTAGGATTATATACTACTTCTAGAGCAAATATCAGTATGAAAAATGAATTCTATAGTTTGGTTTATTATTTAGTTTTCGTAACAAGTTGATTGTTGAGTGTGTTGTATTATACTAGATATATATTTAATTGATATGCTATAAAGGGAATTGAATATAATTTTAGTCTTAGATTGGTTTATTATGATGTGCTTTCATATTAAAAATAAAGATATTATCAAAGATATTGCTTAAATATATCACACTTTTTTAAAATATCTTAATATTCACAATGCAGGTAATAGATAAAAGCAGTGATATTTTATGGTAATTTTAATACAAAATTGTCATAATCGTTTATTTTATTTTTTGTACAAATATTCTATGTTTAGCTTTTTTACAAACCCTTAACCGTAGAATGCGTTTTTGTAGTATTTAAAATAAAAAGAAAAGAAAAAGAATTTTTCTAATTAAGTAATTTTTGTTTTCGCAAGCTTAAGTATGATAAAAATTATAGTTTAATTTATGGGAATATTTAATAAAAACGAAAAAATACAAATTATTCCAACGAAAGTTTTTACAATATATTATCTAAGAATAATTGCTTTTTACAAAGGCTATTCTTTCTTCTTTTTTATTTGTATAGTTTCTTAATTCATTCAAAAAAATTATTTTCTTATTCTTTCCTAAAATTTATTTTTAAAATATATTAATCTTTCGCTTGTAATGTTCTAAATTAAAACTTTACAATTGCATATTTTAATTGGGTTATCTTGTTTATTTTAAATTATATTATAGTATATTTATTTCATTTTTTACCGAGGTTAACAATAATTTGATAAAAAAAATAACACTTCTATTTTGAAATATGTTTTAGATGCTTTTTTGACTATTCTCTCTCATATTATGGAAGAAATTAAGTATAATTGTTCCACTTATGTTCAAGACTATTTTAGGTTTGTTTAAGCGAATAAAATGTTTTACCGTATACTTATAATTTTTCATTAACATGATGTAGATAAATTTCTTAAACATGGATAAACCCACTTCTAAGTTATATATTTCAAAAATTCTACTTGATTCTCTATACAGAGGTCTGAGCTATATACAGGCAAAATATCATTATAATAAAAGCATTTTTCACAAAAGGAGAATATTTTGAAAATGGGTCATTCTATGTTCATTTTTTGTCAAAATATATAATACTTAAATAATTTTTTACTATAATACTATTCTTAAAACAATTTTATATACATTTTCTAATCTAAGTGACACTAAATATCATAAATATTATCAGTTATACGCTTTTGCAAAACAGGTTCCGAACGTAGTCTGATACCT
>BMAV01026281.1:27793-38387 GCA_019973955.1 Trichonephila inaurata madagascariensis | reverse complement strand
GGGGCGCGAGCATATCGAAAATAAAAGATTTTAAAAATAATTAATTTACTGGAATGAATTAAAACAAAATAATTTCAGACATAATAAAAAATGCACTTTTACTCTGATATAATTTATAGGCTATATATATATATATATATATATATATAAGTCATCTCTCTCTCTCTCAAAAATAAAAACTTCTTTAATACTTAATTAGCTATCTTTGATCCAAAAAACCAAATAAAAAAACTTTTATTTGATTTGCTGTAATCTCATGAGATGAGTGATTTTTACTACTCTTTCACACAGAGAAAAAACAAATCCCTGACGCAGAATCGAAAAAATTTAGGAACATAAAATATTCATTACTGTGATTATTTTTGAAATACTGCACATTATAGCTGTAATCTGTTTTTGCTGATAATCTGTTTAACCGTTTAAGTTATTGGTACAGTTAGTTATGATCCCTCTCTTATCTGTTTGTTTTTCATTTAGGGAAGTTGTAAGTAGTGTATTTCTCTGATGCGCTTTTTTCCGTGCAAAAGAGTTTTATGATATTTGGAAAACCCCGGAGAGCACTTTGAAGGATTACTTGGTCAAGACTTATTTTTATGAGTATGTTTAAACATATAAAGCATAATGAAAAACGTCTTACACAATTTTTTAGCAGTAACATAAATATGATCATAATGAATACACTTTTAACCCGGAAGTGGTCGCGCGGGACACACAGATCACAAAAAGTATTATGAGTTATATAAATAAAGCCCCTACATCTTCTCCCTTTAAAAAATATCTTATTAATAGAATTCAGTCATAAAAAAAGAAAATAGCATAAATTATACGTCCCATAACGTGCACTTTTAACACACAAAAAAAATGTAATCGAAATTCCCGGGGTGTGTGTTATGAGCCGGGTATGAAAATGATAGCTTTAAAAAAAAGGGCATTACAAAAAAATTAGACCTCTACACCTATCAAAATACTGTTTCTTTAAAAGAACAGACATTCCTTATGAATGTAGTTCTAGAAGTATACTATTATTTTTCTAAAGCTTGGACTTATACCTCAATTAAGTGACTTCAAAACATAAGAGCACTTAACACGTACATTTCAGGTTTCTTCATAAAAAAGGGAAGGGGAGAGGGGAATATTCATTGAATAAACCTGAAAAGTAAAAATTACAGCTTGAAAGTAAAGGTGGGCATTATACGGCAATTTTACAGTATCAAAAATCGGAAAGCTAACAGTAAGGTTGAGACAGATAAATAGTCCTGCATTTATAAATAGAAATCATACAGAAATGTACTATGGGCCAACTTTTTTAGAGAAGTAACTAGGCAACTAAATTCCCACCTGCATATTTAATCCATATATGTGTGTTGGTACCCTATATTTTCCAAATCCTTTAAAAGAAAATATTTACCCTGTATTTTAAAAAGCTAAAAAAATAGAAGTTGAGACAACAAAACTATACAATGAAAGAAAAAAAACCATTATCAGGCTAAGTTTCTTAATGTAGAAATCAGTTTTCTCATGATTTATAAACATATACAAAAAATTCAAAAACCCAAATACTACGAAACTCTTCCAGAATTGTAAAATTTTCAGAAATACTTCTGATATCGATTAAGATACAAATAAAATAAATATTCCCACTGAAGAGAAAACAGATATTACACGTTTCAAAATTATAATATCATGAACCTGAAAATTTAAAACCGAATCATGAATAAGTTATACATAGTTTATTTTTCTTACGGATCACACATTAGGGGGTGTATTGTAACAATTGAAGAAATGAGTATATTTCGAGAGTCACACATGGACTATGTTTTGAAACAGCAACCTTTGTTTGTGTGATATTCAAGACGTTTTATTTTGTGTGTTGTGCTTAGTTACTACACCATTCTTCAGTGATGTAAAAGAAATATTTATATATATATTCTTGTAAAATTGTTGTTTTATTTTATATATTAGAGAAAAATTCCAAAATTGATGGACCGTGTTTTTGAATTTAGCCAATTTCAAAGATACTCATCATATCTTATTTCTCTTGTTGTAGTCGTATTATTTTTTTCAATAGTCTTGTAAATAGCTTACGGAAATGTTGTATATATGTATGTGTGTATATACATGCAAGCATAGGAATATGTGTATATTTAAAGTGTATAATATGTGTATATTTGAATATAAGTTATGCTAACAATCACTTGATTAATTTATATATATAATACTAAAATATAAAATATTGTACCTTATATTTTATCCATAAAGTTCAGATTAAGAGACGAAAAATCTGCTGTCATTTCCATCAGCTTTCCATTTAGGAATTTGAAACTTCTTTTTTCTAAATTAAATAAATGTATAATCGTTACTAACTCTGTGTTTTCAATTTTTTATAAAAAAGGAATTACAAGAGTAAATAAATATATAATAATCGTGATATAACACAGTTTTATTTATTTGAATTATATATAATAGTTCCGGATATAAATGTCACACAATTGTGGAGTCAATTATAAGTTACTATTATAATACAAGCAAAACTTTCATAATACAAGGATATATGTAAATGATATTATAACAATTTAGTTGTTGTTATTGTTGTGACTAATGCCACCTGCCCAACGAAGACAGATCGAGGACCACGAAATTTTTCGCGGCTATGGGCTAGAATTTTTACGCCTGTCGTTAACCTTAGCTTTGAACACCATGCAGGTGACAGTACTATTTTGCTCGGTTCCACTCCAATTTATAGGAAGAAAACCCTGTGGGTTGGTCAGTATTTTCCCAACTCTCTTCTCCTTCCGCCAACCACACGAGAGGACTTGCGGCTCGACGGCTATTTAGAGTACGCCTATGCCGCAAAGGCACTATGCATTTACAAGCATCCATGTCTTCTCCGGGATTCGAACCCAGTTCCTACGGCACTGAAGTCAGCGTCGCTAACCACTATACCAGTTGAGCGAACGGGTTGGTTTAGTAACTTATTATAATACATTTCACAAACAGATTCCCCAAGGTAGTGACAAAACATTGAAAAATGTTTATATCAGTTGTGTGTGTGTGACAGTATAAATCCCTAGTACCAAAATTTCTTTTATTAAATTCATAAAGTTATTTGTAACTGAATAAATACTGTAAATAATGAGAGAATTGGGCTTACTGAAAATATGCTATTACTTAAAGTCTGCAGCGCGCGTTGTAATTAGACTTTAAATTTTTAAAATTTAATTAATTTTATTTACGTTTGATATTGACAACAGAATACTCCCAGGTTGATTGAGTGATTGAATATTAACGTCGCATTGTTCAGCTACACGAGGGCTTTTGGCGACGGGCCACGTAATTTTTTAACCATGGTCAAGTGACGTGGACGACACCTGAGCTGGCACTCCCTCTCCTAACTATCACACTACACCAACGGGTGGAGGTTTCAGCTTTCGACAGATTTAACGTGCATCGCTGCCCTACACGGTGGGTCATTAGTGGTACTGGGCTCGAACTCGTGACAAGCAGAATGCTCCAAGATAAATTTTTATTATGCCCTTACAATATTACACATACAAACGAAGCTTAATAATCATATTGAAGATGCCGTTGATTCTTGCTATGTCAAACCTTGGGTAATACAACCCTCTGCATAATTGGAGCTGTATATTCAGCACCTAAAACAGCACCTGATATTCTCAATTAAAAGAATACATTTTGGTACATGCAATAATTCTAAGCAAATTCTGTGGCTTGCCAGACTACAATTCAAAGTTATCTTATAATATACTGGACAATTTGAACACTTACTATTTTATGGCAAACATGTCGGAACTTGCATGTTTTGTACTGTATTGTCTGTGTTCCTCCACATAGTTATATCAATGGGAACTCATGTCTCTTTTTAAGTATGATTGCTTAACAATTTCTGAAAAATAAAAAGAGACAGAAGCAGAGGGAAAAGTTAAGAGGAAGATAGAATCAGCGAAAGTGTGCTGCCCTCTCCACTATTCTGAAGAGTAAGGAGAAAATCCTTAGTGCATCTCTCAGTGGAATGAGAAAACAAAGGTAGGAACGTAAAAGTAAGTTTCCCCATCTTGAATTATTAATAAAGTAGGTGAGACACAGTGTTGAGAGCAGAACATTCCAGAGAGAGCAGGGGGCTTTTTATTGAAGGATAAGAACTTGCCAAAGAATTAAGAATCAAGTTTTCGGCTAGCAAGGGATGGCATACAAATTTTAAGAGAGGGAATGGAATAATCTTTAAAAAAATGGCACAGGAATAGCGTGAGTGTTAACAGTAAAGAACATGTTCTAAATGTGGCAAAATTCATTTTCAGATTTAATAAAAGTATATGAGATCCTTTTAACATTTTCAAACTGGATGAAACCTGAATCTTTTTCAAGCATATGCCAGAAAAAGACATTTACATTCAATAAAGGAAACTGCCGTTGAGATTAACATAACAATGGAAGATCAGATGTTTTACTCGCTGTAAAAATGTATGGATTCAGTGCCGTAGTGTAGGGGGGTGCAGAGGGGACCACGGCCCCCACGTCATATGAAAGAGGGGCGGTGGCAAGCACCGCAATATTTAAATTCAAAAAGTACTTCAAACTCCAAATCGCGCCCGCACGACGAAACTGACGGAAACCAGTGAAAGCTTCAATACACGCTTAGATGCAGGAAGTTGATCATTTGCTATGCCATCGCATTCGTTTTTATGTTCCTTAGGCTTCTGGCAACCGGTACTGTGTGAAGTCAATGATGCTCAAAATTATTTGCAGAGCGACTAAATATCCACCAATGTGCTTAACACGTGCTTTCTAGACCGAGTTAGAAGCAAAACGACAGGAATACGTGGATGACGCTTTAATATATGCTAAAAGTTTATGTGAAGAGCTTGAAATTTCTATTTATAAGCATATGTTGCATTTATTAGCATATGTTTCTACATATTAAAAACGATTGAGATATCTTCCATATTTGAATAAAAACTGAATCCTCGAGTTCGACTTTTTATTTTATCTTGAAAGTCTTTTTCAGTAATTTCAGGCATTATTTAAATAAAAATGCTATTATGTTCGTAAGACAATCTGGAAAGTTTTTTTTCAAGTACATGTACTAGTTTTACCGAAAAAATGTTGATTAAAAATCTTTTTTAAAAGAAATACTCTAATAGAGTTGTAATATTCATTTTAAAGATGCTTCACAAAGATGAGTACATCAAACTGGAAATCAGGTTTTCATTCATATTGTGTAAATAATTATCTTAAATTTATCACTGCATGAGCTGTATTTTAAATTGACTACCTCAATTTTTGTTTAAAGCAAGTACTCTAAAAAATGACAAAAATAAAAAAAATATTTTCTTTTTTTTTTCTCGTTGATCTATATGTTTGCGAAGCTTGCCTCCATTTTTTATATCGGATAAACAAATAGTTTTTTAAGGCATTTGAAGTTTTCTGATTATAAGTTATAGTTTCTCTCTCTCGGATTCATTTTGAAGCATTTTTTTCATTCTTAAATTTTATTAATGACACCCATCCGGTATAGTGGTTAGTGACGCTGACTGCGGTGCTGTAGGGGCTGGGTTCGAAACCCGGGTAAGGTGGGGATATATGTGTTATAATTCTTCTCTTCTTTGTGATGTGTGCTTCACGATTACTTCTATGTAAGCCCCAGTGTGATACTTTGTGGTGCACTGGCTTATAAATATTCTCAATAAGAAATGAAAAAAAAAATAATTTAATGAATTAAAAATATTTTTTTTTTTAACACAATCCATTTTTTCTGTGTGAAAGGTCTATTAACTGCAGTTTCCAATAGTAAAACTATTTCTGTGTGTTTTCATAAATGTCTGTTTTATTTTTTTTATAAAAGAAACATGCAAATTTTTAAATTTTAAAGCTTTTAAAAACTGTTAATTCCAAACATTCCAATCCTTGTTTAGTTCTCGTTTGTATGGAAATAGGAATTCAAAAGTCGATATGTTTATATTTAGGACTTTCGTATTTCAAAGAATAACGATTTCCTTTACTCTCTTCAAAAGGAAACATGTCGCTTTGACAAATTCTGTATGTGTGAATACCTGTAATTAGAGATAAGAATGATCATAGCTGAAGTCTATTGGCTAGAATACGTTTATTATACAACTGTCACTGAAGCCGGAATCGAGACCTTGATTTTCTGTTGTTGAAAGGATAAACTGATTAAGATCGCCATTTTTGTCCACTCAGCAATGATTTCAATTCCTGTAAAATCCCTCGACGAAGAGCTTTGCTCAGAGAGCTGAGTACGTCACCAAGTCATATGTCTGTTTCCCCACTCTCCGAAATTTCGCACCACGTCAACGTGAAGAGTTTAAACCTCGACAGTTTAACATGCATCAGCGTCCCAATACTATGAATCTTTCAAGGCCTTAGCTCAAAGTATTCCAAACAAGTTGAAAGCTTTATTTAAAAAGTAAGATACCTGTGTTGATCAGCAAAGTATTTCTGATGTACATCGCTTTCATTCAAACAACATTAAGACATGAAATGCGTAAGAGACCATGTAAGTAGCTTAGCATCAAGAATAAATCTGAGAAATGCTCTATTTTTTAAGCGAGGTTTTGAAAAAAGATTTTATAGTGCACGAAAGTTCAAATAATCACTATTCACACACACACACACATTAAACTTCAATCTTTATTATAGGAAAAAGTTATTAAAAACTTCAGACATTCCTATAGTAATTCATTATCATCTCTTCCTCAGAAACAACAAATGAAGAGATAGTCTTTGACAGAAGTAATTTTTTTATTAAAATTATAGGAAAGTTGACCCTCTTTAAACAAGTTGGCAGAATTCACCTAGCTTTTATTCCAGGATTGTGAAAAGGATCTCGTTGCTTCTTCCTTTATTGACTTAGAACAAAGTAGACCCGCTTCGATAATCCCAGTTTTCTCTCTCCTGCAGTTTTGGGTTCCTCCCATAGAACACACTTCCGAGATCCTGTATTCTAGAAAAAAAATTTCGTTCGTGTAAAATGGCTCCCAAGGTGTAATAAATCGGTATCCCGAAAACATGTTGAACAGGATAGAGTGTTGTGTTTCAGGAATTTATTCTGTTATCGGTTCAGACTTATTTATGGGAGAAGAACGTTAAGTAATGGTTCATCCAAAGAAAAATAAAATCAGTGCATGCACAAAACTGAAATTGAGTATAAATTCTGTCAGCTGCAAATACGGATGTAGGATTGGAATTGATCTGGGCTTGAATGAATTGATGTGAAATAAACTTATACTTATAAT
Organism: Trichonephila inaurata madagascariensis; assembly: GCA_019973955.1. NCBI lineage: Eukaryota > Metazoa > Arthropoda > Arachnida > Araneae > Nephilidae > Trichonephila > Trichonephila inaurata. Next base: position 31,116 of record BMAV01026281.1, on the reverse strand, counting down.
CCAAATAATGTATTCTGAAGGGAGACTCATTTTTAAACACAAAAGAGACATTTTTATGTACAGTCAAACCTCTGTATAACGAATCACTATACTGCAAAGTTTCTATATAGCGAACTTTTTCCTGGAACCTTAAACATTTAACGATTTTTTCTTCGTAAAATCACATCTCTATAATGAATTCATTTTCTATGTAATGAAATTTTCTTTTGGGATTCAATTTTTGTTCTCCCTTTAATATATATTTTATAGGGGTCATCAATCTTGAAATGGTTTTATTAGATCTTAACTCGCCGAGAACAATAGAGTTCTGGACGTTTCATCGAAAAAATGCAACTTTTAATTCCCATTGCCCAGTACACTAGAAACATCTTCGAGTGGAGTTATCCCGGGTCCCCGTGTTCTAATTATAAAATAATGTATGTTCAATATTACTTGTATGCTTTAAATTATAAAATGTCCTTAAAATTCATTAATTTTAGGATAAAATTATTTTCTTAATAATGAAAATACAGGGAATTCTTCGACACTCTTTTTTCTTGTTTTAATTACAGTTTTTCTATCTTTCCTTTTTCATGAGTAAAATATATAAAATAAACATATATTAATTTAAAGAAAGGTATGAATAATGACTTTTTTTAATATGTAGTGTTTATGATTTTAAAATTTATTTTATGTGGTTTATATAAAGTATATTAAAAGATGAACCTTTATAAAACGAATTTTACATATAACGATTTTTTACGGTATTTAGCGACTTCGTTATATAGAGGTCCGACTGTATTTTGAATATATCAAATCACTGGTTTTTTCGGGGAAAAAAAGCTTAAAATACATTTTAAAAAGAGACACACTCAAAGGCTCTATTTAGTTGCTCGAATTTATGCAGTTTATAATACAGAGTTTAATAAGAACATCATAAAGTAAATGATTTCTATGTTTTAAATGCGGTAAAAAGGAAACACACACACACACACAAGAACAGTATATCAGAAAGTTTTGCCCAGAACATTTTTTTCTTATTTTTTTGTGAGCATTTTATATTCAAATAAATAAATTTTCAATAAAATAAAAAAAATTCTGAGCTAGGAAAAAAGATTTTATTAAATTCAATACGATGTAAAAATAATTTTAAATAACTCTTAGAGATGAAAATTTTCGATATAAAGGAGATTTTAAAAGTGTTTATAAACAAAATTTTCTTTGAATATAAAGATAATTATGTTTTTCTCTATTACATAAATATCTTAAACTGTGCGTATTTCAAAGCATTGGGAAAAATATTAAATAAATTGTTATTATTAAAAATACAACAGTTAATCGTAGTCTCTATTGACAATCTAGGTAAAATTACCCAAACAAATCTTGGATACGCGAAAACAAGAAATTGCCAAATAAAATTTACCAACAAAAATAAAAATTTATTTTTTTGAATCTTTTAATTTCACAAAGCATATTTATAAATATAGATAAATCAATTTTATTTTCCATTAAAAAACGCTTCATTATGTGCGTAAGAAAATTAATATAAATTAAATTTTTAGTACATTTTTCCTTTTTTAGGAATTTAGCGATAAATATTATATTTATAACATTCACATAATGCTTTATTTTCCTACTCCATTCCATAAAAGAAAAAAATGGAATGGAATGTTCCAGTTCACCTAAAAAAATAAATAACGCATCCATTACCTAAATCTAAATTTCTACTTAAAACAAATCCCTTGAAAAGAGCAAGTTCTAAGATATTTCTCGAACACAGTATTTGAAAACTTCCTAATTGTAATAATGAACCATCCCTCTTATTTAAAAGTTAACTGTAAAGATATAGTATATCAACATGTTTTTTTTTTTTTTCATTTTCTTTTTTTAAAATTGTCTGAATCAAGAAAATTCAGAAAAATAAAACCATAATTTTTCTAACGTTACGTTTTTTGAAAAAGTTTTGAAAAAAGGGGAAAAAAATAGATATAATTATCCAATAAAAAATTTCAAAAAATGATCTGGATTAGATATACCAGGCGGAAGGTATATTTTCAAAACAAAACCTAATAATTTATTATATTTTGACAAAAAAATTGTATACGTTTCTACTATAAAGTCCCACAATAAATTTCCACGAAATCCTAATAGTTAACTTTTAAAATAGATTGTTTAATGATGAAAAAAAAATTTTGCATTTGTGAGAAATCAGCATCAGAAAAAAATCTGATAATATTAATATATATATATATATATATATATATATATATATATATATATATATATTCAAGCTTGTAACTGATATTTATATATTTGAATTGCATTTAGATTTGACTTATATTACAATTATATTATAAGTTGATTTGTGTAAGAGGAAGAAAACTTACTATATTCCAATAAATAACAATTCAAATATAAAAATGTAAGCTCTAGCAACGTTATAAATTTCCTTCCACGTTCACCTAAATTGCGGAAAACGAATTAAGACTTTTCGTGTAAAATATTTTAATTGGTCTTTTTGAATAAACTGAGCATAGAATGGAATTCACCTAAATCTAATAAAAAAACTTTAATTTTTATTTTTAATTTACAAAAAAAATGCTCAAAATTTACTCCTAAAATACATAAATATTTCATGTGTTGCATCGAAATCCACGGATTAAGTGGACGTGCGACTAAAAAAAGAGATCAATTTAAAAATTCAAAAGTGTTCCTTCCTGTAAAGCAATAAAATTTATTTTGTCAAAAATAATACATTCACGTCCTAAAAGGCGTTAGGTCATACATGATAATACAATACTAAAGTGAAATTCCATGAAAAGTATAAATCTATAATGTTCTAACATTAAGTCCATGATTGCACTTCTGTCATAGTAAGTAGATAAAAATAATAATCACTTTAACTTTTCCGCATACCTGCTTTCACTTCTAAATATGAAACTGATGATTTATCTAAGGAGACCATCGATCATTTTTGAAAATATAAATATTCTCAACTTAAAACAGAGAATATATTTTTAATAAGTATCTGTCTTTAACAGTAGTTAGATGGAAATATCGTAAAATTAAGTATTGCAGTTGACATGAATAAGCAAATGTTTTTTTCAAATCAACACTATGAGAGAAAAATTCATTGCAAACTTCCCAAACATCAGGTTTTTATTTGGTATGAATACGCAAATGTTTTTTTAACATGCTACTTCGGGTGAAATATTTGTTACATATTTCAAAACTGTGAGGCTTTTTCTTGATATGAATAAGCAAATGTTGTTTTAAAATATCCCTTCGTGAGAAAGCTTTGTTGCATATTTCACAAATGTGAGGCTTTTCCATGGTATGAATAA
>BMAV01026281.1:0-27783 GCA_019973955.1 Trichonephila inaurata madagascariensis | reverse complement strand
AAATGTGAGGCTTTTCCATGGTATGAATAAGTAAATGTTTTTTTAAATTACTACTTTGAGAAAAAGCTTTGTTGCACATTTCACAAATGTGAGGCTTTTCTTTGGTATGAATACGCATATGTGCTCTTAAATTGCCACTTAGAGAGAAAGGCTTATTGCAGATTTCACAAACATGAGGCTTTTCCTTGGTATGAATAAGTAAATGTTTTTTTAATGTACAACTGAGAGCAAAAGCTTTATCGCATATTTCACAGCTGTGAGGCTTTTCTTTGGTATGAATAAGCAAATGTTGTTTTAAAATATCCCTTCGTGAGAAAGCTTTGTTGCATATTTCACAAATCTGAGGCTTTTCCTTGGTATAAATAAGTAAATGTTTTTTTAAAGTACTACTTTGGGAGAAAGCTTTGTTGCATATTTCACAAATGTGAGGCTTTTTCTTGGTATGAATACGCAAATGTTCTTTTAAAGTATATTTTCGTGAGAAAGATTTGTTACATAGTTCACAAAAATGAGGCCTTTTCTTTGTATGAATAAGCATATGTCTTCTCAAAAGATGAGCTCGAGAGAAAGTCTTATTGCAAATTCCGCAAGTTTGGAGGATCTTTTCGTTGATATGAAGGCGCAGATGTGCTCTACAGTCAACATCTTGAGGAAAAGTCACATGACATATTTCACAAATATGCAGCTTTTCGTCGGAAAGTATATCCACGTGTTGATTCAACATATCATTTCGAGGAAGGGCCATGTCACTAATTTAAAAATGAAAGCTTTAACTCTGGTTCTATCTGGTAAATACTTACTTAACATAAAGCGGAGAAGCAAATGGCAGATTATATCACTTAACATGAATAGCGGCTTATAGTTATATTTTCATACTAATTTGCTTCATTTCAATGCAGTACTGAAATTGAAATCAGAATTTTTACTTTCTTTTGAAACTAAAACTTAAAAATAGAAAGTCTATATGTTAGATTTTTAAATGAATTAAACACGTGTCATACTTTTTCTCTCTTCATCTAGCTCGAAAAAGTAAGTCTTTTTTTTAATGGCACGTGCAAAAAAAGTACAATCAAAATATAAAATGTATTTACTTAATATAGAAAATTGTATAGTCTTATATTTCTTTTGATTTTGAATGATATCACCCTTAAAAGGAACACGAGGGCTTTTCGCGGTGTATTTCTTAATTTTGACACGCACTCACGGCGAGGATGACACCTGTGCCGGCACCTCTCTTCCCACGCTAATCCAGTGGCAGAAGTTTCAGCTGAGACAAATTTCACGCACATGAGCTTGCTGTTAATCAGTGGCACTTGCTACGAACTCATGAAACGCCGACCACGAGTACATGACCATGACTACTAAGCTACCACAACCACATGGTTTAAATGAAATGGGGATTGAGATTTAGTTATATTGAGGATTTGAGAGCAAAAAAATAAGTCTCTACACAGACACTAACATCGCTTACAATCTTTCCATGACTAAAAGTATAAATCCATTCAGTCGTGTACTGTTTCCTAATGTTCATAATGTTAACTGAGCAGAATAAATCAATTTATAAAAAATTTCATCCGCGATTTGGAGGGCGTCAAATCCTGCATGAATATCGTTGAGAAGGTTTTAGATCCTTCATTGGCTGCATCCTTTAGTGAGTGAGTGATAATCAATGTCACACCGGTCAGCCACTCGAGACCTTTTGGCGGAATTTGTAATTTTGAATCATGGTCAAGTGACGAGGATATTACATCAGTTGACCTCCCTGTCCTAAGTTCCTCACTACACAAATGGAAGGACGTTTAAGCCTTGACAGATTTAACGTACATCAACCCCCTACACGGCGGATCTTTAGTGGTACTTGGCTCAAAATCATGTCTCACCGGCCTCGTGTCCGTAACCTTAATCAATACGCCACCACGACCACTCTGGATTAATTTGATCAGAAAGCTTTCGAATTTACCGTATTTACTCAAATCTAGGCAGCATTTTTTCCCCAGTGTTAATGCTACAGAAAATGAGGTGCGTCTTAAAATCGAACTCAAAACATTTGTTGGATTGGGGAAACTGAGTTTCTGCACCTTTCAAAGAGAAAAACTTTATACCCTCCCATCTGGCTACCTGCTTCCATGATTTATACCATTCCTTGGTTTATCTCCAGTATTCAGTCCATCCTAAACATCGTTGCCTGCTTGTATTTAGGAAAGTTTTTGTTTACTCTACCATGAAAAATATCGGTAATAGTATCAAGATGAGTTCACTACAACGCAAGTATGAAAAGGAAGGCAATTTTATGTGAAGAGAAAAACAGGAACACACACACAGAGCAGCGACCACTAATTATTTGGCAGAGAGGAAACAAATATACGTCTATGGGGTAAACAAAATCATATTAGTTTTGCTTGTAAATGTTCAAAAGTCTATAACAATTATTTTACATTATTCTATAACACATTCTTTCTTTTAAAAAAAGTTGCTTAGCAAATGCATTGGGAGGTTCGGAAAGCGACACTGTGTTCGAAATAACCCGATACTGTCACCTCTTCCGAAGTCATCTGATAAAATGGGAGTCTTGAATCCTTTTCGAAACATGATACTGATGGTTAGAGTAATTATAGGTTTATGCATGTTTTTAAAAGTTTTTACTTCTGGTAAAATAAATAAAATTTAACACTTATTATTTCTCTCACTAAACTCTTTCTAAATTTTTTTTTTTATGTATCGGGTATTGATGAATCTTTTATATAATTTTTTATATTTTTTCTCAGAAACGTGTAGAGAATGGGGGTGCTGCATAGAATCGATGACAACATTTTTTCACAAAAGCATTTTGAGAATTTCGGGTGTGGCTTAGATTCGAGTAAAGAAGGTAATTTTATTGATCCCGTCCGGTACACAAATGATCCATGAGATGAAAATGGTACTTTTGCCACCCACTACTCAGAACCACATATTCAATTACCCGATTCATAGATCTTGATATACGAGAGGAGTGACTCTCATCAAATGTGTTTATAAATGCCAAAGGAGTTATTGAATAGCTGTTGGGTTTCGAAGAGCCTTTCGATAGATTCATTTTGTTGCGTTGTGATTGTGGCCTAGTTCTGTATCCTCTCGTTCTTTCCTCTTGTTGGGTAGTTATCGTCTGGGGTGGTTAAGATATCCGACTCCCCTAATATCGTGAATTTTGTCAAAAATTGATAATTTGCTTATGATTTTGTTTTACAGGTCATCTTATTAGCTTTTTAAAAATACCAAGTGTATTCTTTTCCATTCATTAGAACAAAAACTACAAGTGTTTTAGTAAAAACAGATGCCACACTACTTTAAGCCATATCTCATACATTAAAGTGCCTTTTGTTCAATTTTTTTTTTTTTTTGAAAATTCTCAAATGGGGATTGTTATTGCTCAAAAAGTTTTGAAAACAATCAACTGAAGCTTTTTTGTGTATGTTCGGTACAATATTAGAAGTGTTTTAACCTTCAAATGTGTATGAATCACTGTTTTATTACAAAGATTGCAGTCCTTTATAAGAATATAACCATTGTTTTTTTATGTAATTTCACATAATAAGTAAGAAAAAGTGCTCTAAATTTTATAAAAATTAAAATATCTCTTATCCTGAAGGTCATTTAAAAAATAAATAGCTAAGCAGCACACATCAAAATTGAAAAATTGAAAATTTGCTCATAAGCTTTTTGTACAGAATGTATTTCATTTATGTCATTTTTCGTAAATTTTTACCCATTTCTTCCCTTTTCAGTAATAGCAATTTCTTTTTTCTTCTTAAATGTAGCATATATTTCTTAAAATGTACTAAATAAATCTAAAAACCACAAAAAAATATCCCTATATCTCCATTTTTTTAAAGCTGTCGCAAGTAGTCGGATACCTTAAACCTAGAGTTGTTGCCAATGGATTCGATGAAATTAAACGATTGAAATTACGATTGTTATACACTCACTTCCAAAAGTTAAGCACGCAAAGGAAAATGCTAATTTCTGGAAGGCAATCAGAATTGAAGAGGGTGCAATTCACTGCAGAGGTAGATGGAAGTATGCAAATTTGTTAGGTAAAAGCCAATCGTGCTTTCATGTCAAGAAATATGCAAAAAGGCAGTCTTAGAAGAAGCTAGCTTTATAAAGAGTTACAGAAGTTGATTGTAAGTGCTGATAGAAGGTGTTTAAAACTTTTGTACAATTTGTTTTCAAGACATACGTATTTTTATGACTTCCAGAAAACAAATGGAAGATACTGAGCGTTGGCGTGCTGTGGGTCGCATTGAAGCAGGACAGTCGATCACAGACGTTGCTCTTTTCTTCGACGTTCATAATTCTGTAATTTCACGTTTATGGAAACCATTCCAAACCCTACAGACAGTTGTCCGAAGGCCCGTAGGTGGTCGCCCAAGGGTTAAAACCACCACGGAAGATCGATATATTGCTATTGTAGCCAAGCGGAATCACAGAGCGACCTCCACACGTGTGACATCTATGGATACAGCGTCCATTGGTAAGGTTATATTTGCAGCTACTGTATGCCGAATAATACATATGAATGGACTATATGCCAAGGTGCCTCGACTTTGTGTTCCTCTATCCGTCCAATTAAGAGGGTCACGATTAAAGTGGTGCCGGGAACATGGCAATTGGACTGTGTATGACTGGGGCAAAGTCATGTTTACTGATGAGTCAAGATTTGATCTGGAGCCAGATGACAAGCGTATAAGGATATGGCGTAAACAAGGAACACGCAATCAGCCCCAAAACATCACCAAACATCACGCATTCCGAGGCGGAAGCATTATGGCTTGGGCAAGGATTTCATTAGGATACTGCACTGACCGACCGGCACATCTTTAAACAGGGTTCTGTGATGGCTGTCCGGTATCGAGATGAAGTCCTAGAACCCATTGTGAGACTTTACGCTCCAGCAATTGGCCCTACTTTTGTTTAAATGGACGATAACGCACGTCCCCATAGAGCTAACATCATCGATGACAACCTGGATGAAGGGATTGCTCGTATGGCATGGCCAGCATATTCGCCCGACCTTAATCCCATTGAAAATCTTTGGGATGCTCTCGTCCGTGCTGTATCTTCATGTTTCCCACCTCCAGCCACTATTATTGAGCTGGAAACTACTCTACAAGAAGAATGGTAATTGCTTAATTCTGCGGCGGTTGACCACCTAATTGAAAGTATGGTCAGAAAGTGTAAACTTTGCATACAGATGAGGGAAGTTTACATATCCTATTAATGACCTGTTTTTTCATTTTATGCTGTTTATTTTCACTTTATACATAATTCTGTTTAAGTCTCCAGTATGACATTATCTGATAACTTACAAAAATTTAATATTGTTTTCATTTCTGTATATAATTATTGATTTTTTTTTATGTATAAATATATATTTGTGCTACTTTACAGCCAAATTTGGTGTCAATCAAAGTAGTATTTCTTCGTGCTTAACTTTTGGAAGTGAGTGTATTTCTTATATCGTGAGCACGTTATTTGTAATGTAAACATTTGAGTTTATTTTTAATTTATTTGTACTTTACTTGGATCGATACATAACCCTTTAAGACCTAACCCGCACGATCATACGGGTTAGATATTCTTATACGTTTTTGCTTCTGGAATAGTTGTTCGTAAGAAAATCCCGAATCTTACGAAGGAGCGGGTTTGCTAAAATGTAAAGTATCACATTTTATCAACAGACAATGGTTGTAGTCCATGTTTTACTTTCAGCTGGCAAATCTAGTTTTATTTTCAAATACAACGAAAACACGTCTTCTTTTTATCTGTCGTAAAAAGGTAATTATCAATATATTTCTAATTGTTTGGATACAAATTTTTGATTTAATGTTTGAATAATTGTAAAATAGAAAAAATATAAATTATTCTCTATTAATGTTGCTTGTAAAAACCGGGTTTTTGCTACCCGCACGATCGTGCGGGTTGGATGTTATTTGAGTCACTGCAGGTATAAAGGTAATTTCTTGCAATTTCTTTTCTGTTTCAATAATGTTTATATAAGGTTAAATAAAAACGAAATACATTGTTATATAATTAAAACCCCATTTCCTTGGGGTTGCCATGGAGGAGTTCCTTTTTTCTTTCTCTGGCTCTTTTCTGTAATCAAATTTCTCTTTCCCACATTTGATAAGGGATATGGCATTTTCATCCTTTACACAGATATCTGCATCCATCTCTTCCCTCCCCCGAAAAAAAATCTGGATTTTCTGGTGGAAATTAGTATGGTGTGTGGTTTATATAAAAATTTTATTTTTAAATAATAACATTTTCTGTTACATTTTATTATTTTACAAGGAATTTTGTGCTAACTTTTAATAAAAATCCTTTTCAGGTGTCTAAAAGAAGAATTCTGATACAAGAAGAAATTTTGCAATTGATTAATAAATCAGATTGAACTTATATCAGAACTTGGTGATCTCTCGAATGATGACAATGCTGCGAACTAAACATATGAATCACGTATACTGGAAGGAGAGTCAAGTTCAGATGAGAGCGATGAAGAAAAACATGGACATATTTGAAATGGAAGGACAATTATGGCTCATTCTTTACCATAAAAGTCTCATACATACGTCCATTTCATTGATTTAGTTGTTGTAAATTCTTAAGATCTATGCAAACAAGATGCAATATGAAACAAATTCCCTCCAGAAATGAAAAAAGATCTCTTGAAATTTAAGTTAAAGTTAGTTGAAGCGCGCTTTAGCATTTTCTCCATCTACGAACAAAAGTAGTTTAATTGATGATGAAGATAACAGTGTTATTATTCCGTTCGCATAAATATCGAAGTGTTATAATCCACATGCTATACATGTCATGTCTTTAATCTTGGTCATTACAGGATCAAAATCTTGGCATGTATAACCATTTTCAATGTGTTGATGAATTTTCAAAACCTCGAAAGTTTATAATTTGAAAAATAAGAAACCACACACACACACACAGTTCAAAAGCATGCTGTGAAAAATGTAATGTTTATTTATACTTATCAAAAATAAAACATGTTTTAAGTATTTTCTTAGCAAATAAATAATGAACTAATAAAATAATTAGTTTTATACATCAATAATTTCCTTATTTGTAACAATTTTAGTTGAATTAAGATTGTTTCTTCTATCATCTTAGAGCAAAAAAATTTTACTCGTAAAATTTTGTAGATGATATGTTTCACAGGTAAACCCCACCCCGCCTGCCCGTGCTGGTCCCCCCACCCCCCCGGGGGGGGGGATTAACTATTTTCACCAGTGTCCTTCGGGTCCATATAGTATTTATGACCAGAAGAATTTAATGCTTAAAAATAAAAATAATTTGGGTATTAAAGGGTTATTACGAGATCCATAAGCAATAACTCTCGTGCTGCTCTAGAGTCAATGAAAATCAAATTAAACAGATGGATCATTTAATTCTGGATTAAACTAAAGCGAATTTAATACTACTACGAGCTCAGAAATTTTCTTTAAAGAGTGTAAAAAATTTCCGATAGATATCTGTAAAATTAATATATATTGATTTCCAATTTTAAAAAATTGTATTCACCATGTAAATACTTTTACAACAAAAAATATAAAAAAAAATATTGGAATTATTTTAAAATGAATCAGTCAAGTATTATTTGTTGAGAGGTAAGTGAATGATACGATTAAAGCAAACCAACAAACTTTACCATTAAGGGAATTATTTTTATAAGAATCAGCCCCCAAATTAATAAAAATTTAAGAAGTTCATTAAATAAAGGATTAAATGCAAGTGATGTTGTGTTTTTGATTTATATACATACACGAAACTCCATTTCTGTACCGAAACCGATTCCAAATATGACAAATGTGTTTCTTCCAATCCGTTCAACCAGAATCTCACCCCCCTCCCAAACAATGGCGTAACGTACACCCCCGCATTGCGGGTGGGAGGAGGCCCAGTAGGTCTAGGGTGCCCAAAGCCAGACTGATGGTAAGTACGTATTTGGACTTGAGGCCCAAAACCTGAGTTTGCAGGGGCGCCCTAATATTCTCCGTTACGCCACTGTCCCCAAACATACTCACACAACTTCAATATTTAAAAATGTTAATCTGCATTGAAACCTTAAGCAAGGCTCCTTCAAATCTCATAATAACTTTATTATTGGATGTTACACATCATAAAGCATAAGCCCGTCTCCGAGTTATGATAACGGCTTCGATAATCCCAGCTTTTCTTTTGGCCCTTCCCCCCCTTCCTCGTGGATTACTCTCAACATCCAATATTCCATAGGGGGATTTTCTTTCTTATTTTTTATCAGCATCCATCCCACAGGGAATGTGTATCATTCAACTTTTCTGGATAAAAAATAGTATTTGGTGAATATTATTTTATTTCTCCATCTTATTGTGTACCTGGATCCTGCAATCAAATCGCTTTATTTGAAAGGGTTTTTTATCATTCCTCGAGTTTCTGGGTAAACCTCAATTCGTTTTTTCGGATCATGCTGGAAAGTGTTAAAAATAGCTCTCGAGGTGACAAACTATTTGTTTTCTGCGAGCGAATGTTTTGTGAAAAGAAAGAACGTTTGTCTGAGGAATTTATTTCGTTCTGCTTTCAGATTTATAGGTGAGGAGAGGAAATCAAAATTCACGGGCATATATTTTGTGACGGAACGAATCATATCTATTCTTGTATGAAAAAGCAACCCATTTTGAATTTTCTCAGTCTAAGGAAAGCGCGTAAAATTGTGTACGGTATTAGAAATAAACCGGTTTTTCCATCAAATCTCTTCAAAGAATACAGGTTTATTTTTAACGTAAATAAATCTGAAATAATCTCCTAAACAAGTTTAAAGTGTAAAAGAAGAATTAAACAAAATATATGCTTGGGGTGGAGAGAGGCAGGGAGAATATTTTCTTATTTTCAGTTTTGGATGAAATAACAGAGAATTATGATTCCGAACTCATGGTTGATGTTGTGGAGTCATGAATTCGAACCCTGGTTCCACTGATTGGTTTACCACCAGTATACCGGACAGATCATTTTCTTCTAATGAATTTATGATTCATTAGCGAATAGATAGTTTCATGCTATTACCTGTCGAAGAGTCCTTATAAAAAGGATCTTGACTGCGTGCGAACTTTGATTTTTGAAGCTATTTTGGTGTTGATAAATAAATGTTCGTATTTGATAACATAGGACACTGAAATCTATGAAAAATATTTTAAACAAAACCATAAAATCAATATTAATAACCGGGCAAAATCCCTGTATTCTAAATGTTGCTACATTCCAAATGTAGCAACTATTTTGGGATAGAGGGATTGTATAATGACTATACTTTTTATGATTAACGTCATTATTTTAAAATAAACCTCTTTCATTTATGAGTCATCAGTTTCTTTTATGGAACAAAAGTCAACAAATGCTGTACTAATGCATATACAAATTATTAGAAAAATGTCTATACTGAAATTGCTGTCGATGAAATCGCGTTTTTGACCCATAATTCAAAACGATGTTCTTTAACCCTTTAATGCGCGGTGGTATCACTCCGAAACCACCATTTTATAAAAAATACCCCTAAACGCGCAGTGGTATTTGAATAAAACCAATGGTTCTACAGATATCTTTTATCTTTCATATTTTAGTTTTTTTGTAAAGTGCTGACATCTAATATCTTTTATCTTTCATAAAAGATACTAGATGTCAGCACTTTACATAAAACTCTCCTTTCTGTGAGAAAAATACATCGTTTTAAAAACCTTTTTTGAACACTTTCAAAAAAAGTTTCTTTAGCAAATAAAAACAGATAAATATTCAAAGTTATGTACATTTTTGCTGCATATGCTCTGTTCATAGCATAACTAATTTTTAGAATGATAAATTATAAAAAGAACTGCCTCATAATAAGTCATCTAAGTGGTGGTTTCATACGCATATCACCGCGTGTTTAGAACATGAAAACTGTCCGACTTGTAGCACTCACGCGTAAGAGATATTCCCCTTGTTTTTCTTTCTTCTGAGTCAGGCAGTGAAAAGTAACTAATAATTTATGGGGGGTTTGCCATTGCTTTGGGGGGGGGATTTTGTTTATATTGAAATGGTGATGTTTTTCTCGTCTCATTTACGTTCTTTTTATACTGAACAGAGGTCAAATTTTCTGGATGGTGAATCTATGTTCTAATATAGCTGATACTGTTTAGTTTAATATTATTTTTGTTTACCTCTTTCAATTAAATTTGCTAATATTTTTAATCTTTTGAAGATAATTTTTATCAGTATTATTGCATGTTTTAATAATTTAATAATAAAGAAACAATGAAAAATCTGGCTATTGAAGTTGATTTCAATCTCTTATAGTTGTATTTTGTAATATTTATAACATTTAAAATGTAATTCTAATACTTAATACTGCATGTTTTAGTAAATTTATTACAAAATATATAAAGAATAATCTTACAAATCTGATCCAAATCATATATTGTTCATCCGAGAATTATGTCGTAAGTGCGCGGTGGTACTCCTGCGAAACCACCTACCCCTCGGAGGAATGTACTGTAATTCTTTTATAAAGGTATTTTCTCTGTTCTTAGGTTGTATACATTGCATTTATTACTTTCATTTTGAAAAATTCAGCGAATTTATTTTTCCGCGCGTCAAAGAGGTAAATGATAATTCTTTTCTCCCTATTTCTCACTACTTCCCTTTTCTTTACGTCTTTTAGCACACCGTACGTCTTTTCTTAAAATTTTCTCTAGTGGAAATAAATTTTTATTCTTTTCAAAAATTTATTAAAAAACCAACCTTTCGATAACGTCGAGCTTAAGCTATTAATTAAAATAAAATTGCGAAACACACACTTAGTAAAATATCTCAGAGGAAATTCCGTGTCTCTCCTCTCATTAATTATATTGATGAGAGAAACATCTATTAAGGGGAAAAGCTGGAAGAATCGATATAAATCGACATCATGCATATAATCGATTCATTTGATTCATTATTTCACATCTCTCTAAGAATGCTGATATCTTAATAACAACATAGCAGATAACATGATGAATCGTGGGAGAAATTGATAAAAGGTATTTATTACAAGACTGAAGGAAAAATTATTTATAGAATTAGAAAAAATTAGAGTTCTAGTATAAAAGTTTGTATTTATTTTAACTTGTATAAATTTGCAAAATGATTTTAAGATACAAAATTAAAATGACAGCAATTACACAAAAAATCATTGAATTATAATAATAAATTGCATTATTCTACTAAAACTCTGTATCCTTTCTTAGCTTGTGAGTGAAGTTTTAATATACAACTCCAAAATTTAGTGAGTAGTCATGAGGGTTTTAGTCAGTGTGGCCTAAAATTAAAATTTAATGTTTGCTAGAATATTTTTTGTTATAATTCATTGCAAGAAATTCATAATTCTTTTACAAAGAACAAACATTTGAATGAGTTAGCCGGAAAAAAAAAGATCGAAGCGTAATATGCGTGGTAATGCTCAATATAAAAGTCGGTTGGGTGTCGTGGTAGGTTTGTTGCTGGCCTTCTGTGTAAACAAGGTTGTGGGTTCGACTCCGGCCCAAGTCCATGGATTTTCATGATGCAGAAAACCGACAGTTCCCATGTCGTATGACTATACGGCAGGTAAAAGATCCCTAGCGGGGTGATATAGGCAAAATTAAATCCTGGTTTAGGTTTGCACCGTCAGAGCTCAGGTGCCTCCCTGTAGGAAAGCAACTGGGCATCAAAATTACCTGCGGCGATTGGTATACGCCTATATGGCACCGCTTTAAAAAGAGATACCTGCTTTCGGTGAATGTACTAGGTAGATTGTGATGGACTCTGTTAACAACTGTTCATAATCTGCCATTAGAAATAAAAAATATGTTTATTATATTATAGCTAAGTTAGGAAAAAATTCAAATTTAAAGAACATTTTTTATTATACAACGCAGCATTTTATGTGGATTTCATCCATGTATTTATATACGAGAGAAAAGTATTAATTGTGTGAGCGCGTGTGTGGTTTGTTATAATTTATACTTGTCATTAGATTTGTTGTGATATTGCATAGTACAAAAAAATCTACTTGAAAATATGAGTATGTCACATCATTACAGCCATTGAAATTATAGAGTTATAACATGATGTATTTTTTTAAAATTTTAATAACTACTTTACATCTGTAACTCGGAAGAAGACTCTAGAACTAGAAGCTTCAAACTCACGCATAAAAATTGAACTTAAACATTTATGATGAGTTTTTAAACTAATTGATTCGCACAAGGCTTTCAGTTTGAGAGGTATAACAGAAGCAGATTTCGATTGAAGGTAGACAGAATGTTGTTCCAACTTAACAGAATAAGCTTAAAATAAATAATTCAAGGAAGTTGTTTGTCAAAAGGAGTTACACTCGGAATAAAATACTCGAATCCACTTTTATAACAGGTAAAAATATGTTTCTTTCTGAAATAGTGCAACTCCCAACTTCGATCTCTCCACTCAAGAACACGATCATAACCAATTGATTTCACCTCTTGAGATGTTTACAAAATCTAACTTCATGAAATGAGGGTTAAAATAACAGGGGTGTAGCTACCGCCGTATTTACCGTGTCAATTATACTCTGCCCCTAGGCAAGATAATTCATACAGATTGAAGAGCCGCAACCTTCTTCGCAAAGAGCCGCAATTTGTAGACCCTTGTATTAGGAAATGCTCTCTCTTGAAATCAAACCATTTTGACAACACGTTTACTTTCAATCGAATTTCAAAGAGGGAGCCACGATATGTTGCACTCTTCAGCTCGTCCAAATCTGAAATGTACCATTTCCTTTTTTAAATTCTTTCACTAAAATAAAACATGATAATATTTCATTTAATTTGTTGAAAAAACATGTATTTTCCTCAAAGATTATACTCAAAAATGTAACTCCTATTTTTCAAGAGATATTTAAAAATAAGTGGTACGTATCTACATTCTTCAAACTGACATTTAACACAAACTTGCAGGATTTATTGCATCCTTTTACATAAACTTAGCGCTTTAAGTATATTTCTCATAAAGAAAACAGAATCATCATTTACTTAATAAATCAGGTTAAAAATTCGTTTTTCTTTCATTGATGTTTTATTCGTTTTCGAAATTTTTAGTAGAGGGCAGTACAAATCAAGTGGGCAATTTTGGAATTTTTAATATAGATTTCAATTTTTTTTTTTTTTTCAATTTACTCAATTGATGGAAAACTACTAAAATTAAGAAATAAATGCTTAAACGTGTATGATGGCTCAAAACATGTTACTTCTATTTTTTTTTTTTTATTTTTTTATTCCTGCAAATTAAAAATACACATTGATTTTTATTATAATCAAAAGCTTGAATTTTACATTATTTTTAATTTTATTTACAATATTATTCTAGAAATATTTTCTGATTCCTTGGGCATTTAAGTATTACACGCATATTTAAAAAAGTTCTGATTTCTCAAAAGACAACTCAAAACCTTTAGTTGATTTTTTAAAATCAAAATTCAATTTAATTATGTCAAATGATCCAAAAGAAGCACGAGGAAGTACGGAACAACGCTTGAAGGTTTTTTTTATAGATAGTTAAATAAAATTTTGAATCTAAAGGATTTATAACCGATTGTTTCCTTCTTAGAATACAATTAATTCCCAAATATGATTGTATATTTCGTACAAAAATATTACTTAATGAGTACAAACAAATAAATAAATAATTTTAAAGGACAGTACTAATATCCCCTTGTTTTTTATTCACCTAACTAATTAAAAAAATTGAAGTTATATCACTTCTATCGTGTGGTCATAAGCACACACACTTTTTATTTAGGGGGATGGGACTCAATATATGACTTTGCTACATTAGTGTTCAAAAGAAATTTTGCATATTTTGTCGAATTTCTAGAAAAATCTTGAACAAAATGTAAAAAATACTGCTTCGAAATAAAGATGCAAATATTACACACCTAATGCATAAGCGTGTATCTCTTTGAGTGTAATTGTAGAGAAACAGGATGTACATAAGAGCTGTCCCAAAATCCGTATTTTGTTCGTTAGCACACTTTGCCGAATTTCTCTCTCTTGATGCATATTATTTATTTTCTTAATACACATAAAAAGATTGAAGGGGTGACATAAGTTTCTTTCAAAAGAAAAGCAACTCCCCCTCAGTAAAATTCAATATTGAAAAGTCGCATAAATACTCCTTTAAAATACTTTCATTATTGCCTTGTTATGAGACATGTTTATTTTGATGCTTTCCAACTGAACAAAACTGTTTTAAATTGTTCATTTAAGATGATTTTTTTATTATATTTACTTAAGTAAAACAGGCTTCACTACGCAATTCTGACGGCCCCCCTAAATTTGAGTCACAATCAAGTGACGAGAACGACACATGAGCTGCACTCCACTCTCCAAATGTCCACATCATGTGAACTTAAAGGATTTTGAACCACGACAGGATTTTTGTTGTTATTACTTTTGCCACCTGATCGACAGAAACATCAGATCAAGGCCTACGAAATACTTCGTTCGAAAGTGTAAGATTTTACGCCTGTCATTAGCCTTGAGCAATATGCAGGTGACAGTACACACACATATTTCGGTTCGATTACAACTCAACATTGAAGCAGAACATCGTGGGGGTTGTCAGCGACCCCCCATCTCTCTTTCCATTCCAGCAACCTCACGAGAGGACTTGCGACTTGATAGCTATTTAGAGTACAAACATGCCGCAAAGGTAGTACACATTTAAAAAAATCCGTGCCTTCTCTGGGAGGGATTCGAACCCAGGCCCCCCTCCAGCCCAGCAGTCGGCGTCGCTAACCACTATACGGCTGGCGACGGAAGCTCTGTTTATATATAATTACTTTTAATCTAATACAGAATAAAATATGTGATATGTTTGATTTGATTTTAATTTACTATATATATGAAGCCCCCGAGGGCTGTTGGTGACAGATCTGGTAACAACTATTGGTCCAAGGAAGGTATTAATAAACAAATATATAAACAATGTAAATAATACTAATGTAAATAAACAATGTAATACTAATAAATAAATAAATAATTCAAACTATAAGTGATGTACAAATCGTAATGTGTGGCTTAATTCCATCGAATCAACAAACATGCACACAACTCTAGTTTCAACCACTCCGGATGACAACTTTTGAATATTAAAAAAAAGAGCGACATGAAATAGAGTTAAATTATATGTAAATAATTCATGTTTTGGTGAATTTCCGTCGAAAGGCTATTCTTACCCCCATAATAATTAAATGGTTCTTTTGCCATTTCGAAACATATAATGAGGGCACGTCCTTTCGTCTACCAATACTTGTGAGTCAAGCCGTTGAATATGTGATTCGCAGTCGGTGGGTGGCGAAAATACAATGACTATTTTCATCTCATCGGCCGTTTGTCTATCGGAAGGAATCAATGAAATTAAATTCCAATCCTTCCTGATCTAAAGAATCCAGCCAATAAGGGAAATAAAGTCTTCTTGTGATATTCACGTGAGAATGGACGCCCTCCGTTTCGAAAAAAATTGTTATAAAATAATTTATTCTGCTCAGTTAACATTATTTTAGGAGGAAACCATACACGGCTAATTCGATTTATTTTTTATTCACTCAAATATTGGTGTTTGTAAACAATATTCGTATGTATAGACACTTATTTTTGCTCTCAAAACCTCATTATAACTAAATTTCATTCTCCGTTTCATTGAAGTCTGGTGGTCGCGGTAGCTCAGGGGTCATGGTCATGTGTATTCGTGGCTGGTGTGTCATTAGTTCCTGGCAAGTGCCACTTATTATCCGCCATGTAGAATAGTTGATACACGTGAAATCCGTCCGAACTGAAACTTCTCTTGCAGGCGTGGTTTGGGAAGAGGGGTGCCGACTCAGGTGCGGTCCTCGTCAAGAATGCGTGTCGAAAATACAAGATCCATCGCAAAAAGCCCTCGTGGTGGTCCTTCTAAGTGCGATTCCCTTAAAAATCAAAGCAAATCCAAACGTGAATAATTTCCTGTATTAAATAAAATATATTTTAGATTTTTATTGTCTTTTTTTTACGCACGTACCATGAATTTCGAGCTAACTGAAGAGAGAAAAAGTATGAAACGTTTTTAATATATTTAAAGCAATAATATACAGAAGGAATTCTCTTTTAGGTTTTAGTTTCAAAAGAAAGTAAAAATTTGGATTTCGATTTCAGTACAACGTTGAAATGAAGCAAATTAATCTGAAAATATAATTATAAACTGCTATTCATGTAAAGTGATGTATTCTGTCATTTGTTTTTTCGCTTTATATTATATAAGTTTTTACCGGATAGAACAAGAGGTAAAGCTTTCATTTTAAAATTAGTAACATGGCTCTACCTCGAAATGATATTTTGAATCAACACGTGCATATTCTTTATGATGAAAACCCTCATATTTGTGAAATATGTCATATGACTTTCCCTCAAGATGTTGACTTGAGAGCACATCGGGTTTTTCATACCAACAAAAAGCTCCAAACTTGCGAAATTTGCAACAAGACTTTCTCTCAAGCTTATCTTTTAAGACATCTGCTTGTTCATACTAAGGAAAAGCCTCACAGTTGTGAAATATGTAACAAGGCTTTTTCACGAAATGATATATTAAAAGAACATTTGCGTGTTCATACCAAGGAAAAGCCTTATGTTTGTGAAGTGTGCAATAAAGCTTTCTCTCGCTATAGAGATTTGAAAATTAATTTTCGTATTCATACCAAGGAAATGCCATATGTTTGTGAAGTGTGCAATAACGCTTTCTCTCGCAATGGACATTTGAAAATTCATTTTCTTACTCATACCAAAGAAAAGCCTCACAGTTGTGAAATATGCAACATATCATTCTCTAAGAGGGGCACTTTAAAAGAACATTTGCGTTTTCATACCAAAGAAAAGCCTTATGTTTGTGAAGTGTGCAATAAAGCTTTCTCTCATAACGGAAATTTGAAAATTCATTTCCTTATTCATACCAAGGAAAAGCCACATAGTTGTGAAATATGCAACAAAGCTTTCGCCCATAGTAGTACTTTAAAAAGACATTTGCGCATTCATACCAAATAAAGGCCTCATGTTTGTGAAGTGTGCAAGAAAGTTATCTCTGACAATGGTGATTTGAATAAACATTTGAGTATTCATGTCAACTGAAAAGCTTAATTTTAGGATATTCCGATCTAGCAACTTTTAAAGCCTGAAATTTATTTAAAATGTACGCTCTGTTTAAAATCGAGAATGTTTATATTTTTAGAAATTTTAGATGGTCTTCATACATAAATCTTCAGTTTCATATTCAGAAGTTAAAGCAGGTATGCGGTATAAAGCCGACAAATATATTATAATTGAATGCCTTTTAATTAGTCATAACTTCAATCATGGACTTAATCCTAGAAGATAAGACTTACACTTCACATTTAGACTTAGAATTTAACTTCACAGTTTTGTATTCTCATGTATAACCTAACTCTTTTTATATATATATATTTGACAAAATAAATTTTATTTCTTTACTGGAAGGACCATTTATCTTGTAAGTTTTTAGATCGAGCATTTTAGTCGCACGTTCATTTAATCCGTGGATTTCGATGCAATACATGAAATATTTCTGAGTTTTACGAGTGAACTTTTAGGATATCATGTAAATTAAAAATAATGCTTTTGGGGCCGATTTCGGTACATTCCATTCGAAATGAAAAATTGGGATATTTTACACTAATAATTTTAATTCCTTTTCCGAAATTGACGGGGGAAAGGATATATAAATTTCGCTAAAGCTTACTTGTATGTATTTAAAGTGAAATATATTAAAATAGTAAATTTTACTCTTGTTACACGAACGAAATATAAATATAAGAGTAATATAGGTCTCAAACCTAAATAAAAAAAATGTAAATTTATGTTACAAGCTTGAAAAGATATATTATCAGATATTTTCCAATGCTGATATATATTTGATAAATACGCGATTACTTTTTTTTCATCTTTAAACAATCTGTTTCAAATGTATACCATTAGGATTTCGTGGAAATTTAGAGCGGGATTTTCAATGTTAAAACTTATACACTATTTTTGTTAAACTATAATAATTTATCAGGTTTTGCTGTGAAAATAACCTTATCTTTTTTTGTATGTGTAATCTCGATCATTTTGTTAAATTTTTTATTGAAAAATTTTAACTGATTTTTTTCTTTTCTTTGAACACTTTTTCAAAAATTATGAAGTCTTTAGAAGAATTATGGTTTTAATTTTTGTCGTATTCCTTACTGAGAGAATTTTAAAAGAAGAAAATTAAAAAAAACATGTTGATTTACTAATTTTTACAGATAACCTTCGAATAAGAAGAATGGATCATTATTTATTTAGGAAGTTTTCTCTCTCAAATTCTGTTTTCGAGAAATATCTTAGTACTTGCTTTCGAGGAATTCGTTTTAAGAAGAAATTTTGATTTGGGTTATACATGCATTATTTTCTCTAGGTGAACTGATTTCTTTTTCTTTCATGGAACGAAGAAGGAAAATAACTCATTGTTAATGCAATTAATATAATATTTATCGCTAACTCTCTAAAAATGGAAAACAGCACCAAAATTTCATTCTGGTTTATTTTCTTTTACACAAATTCTTAAAAAGAAACGTTTTTTTATGAAAACTAAATATAATTTATCTGTATTTAGAAATATGCTTTGGAATATTAAAAGGTTCAAGAAATAAATTTTTATTTTAGAAGGTAAATTTTATAATTTATAGTTTTTTCTTTTAAAATTCAGGAGTGGATTGGTTAATTTGCTGTATATTTCCAATAACGACTACGCGCGAATAACTAGCATTATTACTATATAATAACGTTTTATTTAATATTCTTTGAAACATGGAATTGTGTAGATATTTATCTAACAGTGAAGAAA
Source organism: Trichonephila inaurata madagascariensis (assembly GCA_019973955.1). Classification (NCBI taxonomy): domain Eukaryota; kingdom Metazoa; phylum Arthropoda; class Arachnida; order Araneae; family Nephilidae; genus Trichonephila; species Trichonephila inaurata. Next base: position 8,820 of record BMAV01026281.1, on the reverse strand, counting down.
CAGTTATCTATATATTGAAAGATAAATAGGTTGAAACATTAAAAAAGTCTGATTTACTCATCGAAAACGTTTTCATAACTAAGCATACATTTAAAGTATTTTAACATCACATTGAATTTAACCATAACTTTTTACTTAGAGAAAAAATTTTTTTATTTTTTTTTATTCGAAATTTATTTATTTTAAATTAAAATGCTTACATTAAGTAAAGATGTGTTCTGGGTAGGACAATTCTGATATACTGATATTGTTTTCCTTTTATGCCGCATTTAAAATATAGAAATAATTTATATTATTATGTTCTTCTTAAACTGCGTATTAGAAACTAAATAAGTCTGAGGGACTAAACATAAATAGAGTCCTCTGAATGTGTGTCTTTCTAAAATGTATTTTAAGCTTATTTTTCTGAGAAAACTGGAGATTTCATATATTTAAAATACATTAAAAATGAGTCTTTCTTCAAAATAGTTTATCCGAATTCTAAGTAAGTTTATTTGACAGGCTGCAGCTCAGATCCATTCCAATTCTACAGTCGGGATTGCAACTGGCAGAATTTATACTCAATTCCAGTTTTGTGCTTGCTCAGAATTTATTTTCGTTTGGGTGAACCATATCTCTACGTTCTACTCTCAAATATAAGTCTTAGCCGATAACAGAATAAATTCCTCAAACACAACATCCTATCTTGTTATATAGGTTTTCGGGATACCGATATTTTACACCTTGGCAGCCATTTTACACATTTTGTGGATTGATTTATCCAAACGAATGGAGGCTTACTGAAAACCTGAAAAAAAGTGAAAAAACTGCTTTGAATGTCCAATTCCAGATGTACAAGGTACAAGTAAACGAGAGAAACATGTTTGTGTTTTTCCAGAAAGACTCGAATAGTATACAATCCCTGAGGGTTAGTAGCCGATAAAAAAACAGATGTGAAAATCCTTTTTCAGGAATATAGGATCTTGGAAATGTTTCACGGGGTGGAGGAGCCCTGAAAAGCAAGAGAAAAAACTGGGAATATCGAAGCTGCTCTGACGTTTTGACAAAAAAATTTCTAGCCTGGCATTTATTAATTTAAATAAATTGTTTATTTATGCGTCACAGCTTTAATTACAGTATATGCATTGAAGTTATTAAAAGGTTGGTTAGTTCATTATAGTCAAAATTCTGTTGTCTGTAAGGGAGGAGATTACATCTGTCCTGTTCGAAGGTTTCGAACGGACTTCTTTCTGCCCTCTCAAGGATCTCGAGATCGTAGAAGTCGGCCTCTTTATCCTCAAATTTCATCTGGCTCCTTGGGTGAGTAGGGGGTTTTCATGGTTTCAAAGGTTGCTGGGGTGATGACCTAAGACAAGTCCTCGCAATATTTTAAGGGTTTACGCGTGCATATTTTAAGCGTGCACACTTACATAGGTACGCGGTTATCCTATACGCAAAAAGACAACGACTTTTCAGCTGTGTGATGGTACACCCCTCTCAAAATCCGCAGGTGACTCAGTTTTTACGTGAGGGGCAACATGTAATAATAAGGTTGCTTTAAGTTTAGATAAAGTATTACTTAAGGTTTCAAAGTGGTCTTCAAACTGTGTTCCATGGCGCACAAGGTTTTCAAGAGGCCTGCACAGGGGTTCCACAGGTCTCAATAAAAATCGGAAAGATTGCAAATATGTATGCAAAATGGATTAATGTTCTGTTTGTGTGAAGCTTGTATAGTTATAAGTATCTAAAGCTCATTCTATTCATTGAAACTGAAAACATTATTTATACATATTACTTTATTTTGCAACACTTTTTAATATTTATTATGATGTAATAAAATAATATCAACTAGACTGGGAATGTTCTATTGTTTATTATACCGAATTCCACGACATAGTTTTAAACTAGTCTTGCAAATCTAATTGGTTTTCTAATTAGCAATGTGCATCTTTTTTGCATTTGTGGAAAAAATCATCTATAATAAAAGAGGAGAAAGAACTAAATTATCGACATATCAACGGAATCGACGTTAAAATCTAAATTTAAGCAAGGGAAGCTCCAAAATTTTTAAATGCAAATTTGTTACAAAATACGCAGGATTTTGTACACAGCTATAAACATTTTAATACTATTAGGAACAATGCATTTAAGTGAAAAAATATTTCTCAACATGAGTAGCTGCAAAAAGAAAGTAAAAAAAAAGCATTTTAAACTCAGAATATGTAATGTGTGACTTTAGATAACCTCAGTAGCAGAGACTTTTACATTTTGTGTGCAAAAATGTGATTACATTCCTAGTTACTAAATAGAATGCATGGGTATGGACACTTGGGTCCCAAATTAATGCTATTAATGAGTAAAATTTAATTAAAATTATATTTAAAAATTTTAATAATAAATAAACTAATAAAAAAACAATTTTAAGGCAAAATTAAATTTCATTTATCAAGTTACTACCCTTCAAGCGTGATACATTCAGCCTAGCGATCTTTTAATTATGAAATACCTTTTTTGTAGAACGATTTGTTTTTGCTCTCAAAATAGGCTTCTTCATTTGAGAGCCAGACCTTTTCTTTTAGAGCATTCTTTTAAAGTCTGCAAATAACCAGTGGTAACTGGGGACGAGATCTGGACTGTAGGGTAGGTGAAAAGGAATTCTAAGCGTAATTCATTCAATTCAAACATTCTTTTCTTGGACTTGTGGCACGGAGCATTGTCTAGGTGAAACAGCATTTTTTTCTTTTACAATTGAAGAAGTTTTACCCTTATTTTTCGTATACAAGGGGAGGGTCCGGAACCCCTCCCCCCATAACCCTTGATTTTTCTCCGATTGATTATAATCCTGTGTATATAGTACTCAAAAATTTAACAAAGCATTTGCTATTAATAATTAATTTTTTAATTAATACTAACTATTTTTTCAATAATTAATTTTTTACTGTTTTTTAATCTCGAAAATCGAAAAAATTACAAGAATATGTTGGGGAGGGTAATGGAGCATATGATACGAGAATGGTGGACTTTCGACCCTGTCCCCCCCCCTTGAAAAATTCCTGTGTGTGCCACTGGCTACAATTATTTGACAGAATATATACAAATATCAACTTTATTTTTAAAATAACATATTCATCATAATATTTTTTTTTAATTTTATTTATCTCAACAAAGTGTTGATGGATGGCAGGTCACAAATATTTGATTCAATATCATGTATTGACTTTTATTTTTAAAGTGCAGTCTTCTTTACTTAATTGAATTCTATTGCTCTGATTCTGATGACCGAGCTAATTGGATGTAAGCCGTAACTAATTTAACAAATTAAATCAAAATGAGTCCTTTACTTTAAAAGTTCCACCCTCTGTAATTTCTGAAATTCTGAAATGCATTTTCAGGAAAATCCTGCCGGCTTTATTTCTGACATGATTTTAGAGTCAGAAACAGACTTAGTTTTAAACAAGGTCTTTATTTGATCAAAGTTAGACATCATCTGCAGCAAGATGCAGAGAGAGAAAGAACGCCACCGAATAATATTAAGTTTGTTAAACACTTAAAACACCGATCACGGCGTCCTTGAGTGCTCTTGAAAGTTAATGCTGACATATAGGGCAATTAAATATAACGATCTGGAATTAGACATGTTTATTGGCTAGGCCATATATTCGGAAGAAATAAATGGGTCATTAGTTTAATATTTGAAGAGGTGAGGCGGTAATATAAAAGTGAATTATTAGATAGAGAATTTAATTTTTGATCCAATTTAATTATCCTTACATATATGTATATATATATCTTATTCCAATTTTCAGTTGTTACTAAAATACTTTCTATTAATCCATTCAAAGAAATAATTGGCTAAAAAATTTTTTTTACATTTCTTGTGAGCCAGGAAGTAAGCTTTCTCGTTACATGGAACTCCACAGTCGGCAGGAACCCATTGAAGGACTATGTTTTTCCCAATTGATACCACGTTTTTAAGATCATGCCAACAATCCAATATTTCCTGTGTCATGAGATTGTTATCAGAAACGATAGCCAACAGAGCAGATTTTGAATCGCTGAGGATAACAGCTCATAAACCAATAAACAGCTAAAATACAATAAGCAATAAAATTTTTTATGAAGAATCATTTGAATATTTTTTTTTCTTATTTCTCCTTGTTTAATTAATAATTGGAGGATATGGATAAAGCTTAAGCATATCACAAGCTCAACCATTTTGAATATACCCTGGATTTTTCTGCTTAGAACATTTTTTTCCCTCTCATTTATAGATTCTATTTAATACTCATTTAATGAAACGTCTAATACACATACCATGTTTTAGTTATATCTAAATGCTACGTTTATTGAGCAAATAATATTTACTATGTAATTTAAAAAAACAAAGATTTATCGTTTTGTCTCCTTTTTTGTTAATGTTTAAATGATCCCATATTCTAATTGATAGCCTCAGCACTGGAGTTATTTTATTTAATGTTTCAAGAGAGGCTACGAAAATTCTTTTCTTCATATATTTTTTTGATAGAAAAAGAAAGAGAGCTGTTTTTACATGCTATAATAATGCATAGTTTCTACGCTCTGTGGTAAATTATTCTCAAACGTTTTTAAGTTAGATATAATTATCCAATAAAAAATTTCAAAAAATGATCCGGATTAGATATATTTTCAAAACCAAACCTATTAAATTATTATATTTTGCCAAAAAACTTGTATAGGCTTTTACCATAAAATCCCACAATAAATTTTCACGAAATCCTAATAGTTAACTTCTAAAATAGATTGCTTAAAGATGAAAAAAAATTCATTGCATTTGTGAGATATCAGCATCAGCTTGAATATATATATATATATACAATCAAGCTTGAACATACAGTCAGTCAAAAAAGTATTATGACACGCAACCACTTCATACATTTTTATCGTAATATTTTACTTAAACATACAAATGTAACCAAAAAAAGAAGTAAACGTTATTCTTTTAAATACAAATAATAATAATTTGAACAAAACTGATACTGATACATTATAGCAATTATGCTTAAAATTGAAAATAAAAGAAATCGAGTTAAAAAAACGGGCTCAAAAAAGTATTGGGACACTTCCCAATATAAATTAAGAAAAAAAATTTCAAATTTAGAAATTAATATCGTGTTGGGCGACCCTTACTTCTTATGACCTCTTGAAGTCTATTTGGCATGGTTTGGAACAATTTTTTGCAAAACGATCTATCGATTTTGGTCCACTCTTCGACCAAATATTTTCTTAAATCCTGCTTGATAGAAATTTGGTGCTCATATAGTTTTTGCTGCAAATAATCTCACACATGTTCAATGGGATTAAGGTCTGGACTTTGTGCAGGAGACTGAATAACACTAGGACAGTGATAGAGGACCCATAACTTACAAATATCTGCAGTATGTTTTGGATCATTATCTTGGTACAATTTAAAATGTCCATAAATTCCCAACTTGCTTGCACTTTGCCTTAAATTTCGCTTAAGAATGTCAAGATAGGCATATTTATTCATTATACCCCATGAATAAAATATAAGTTCCCGACACCAGAGCTTGCCAGGCAGCCCCAGACAATTTGGTTACCCCCTCCATATTTGATAGTAGGCTGTAAATTTTTGACATGCATTGCTGTATTTAATTTAAGCCGAACATTTTACTTGCCATTCGATCCGAAAAAGTTATAGTGGCTTTTATTAACAAAAATTACATTTTCGCAATATTCTGTTGGCTGCTTTACATACATTATAGGAAATGTCAGCCTAGCTTGTCTATTTACTTTGCTCATGTAGGAATTTCTTCGAGGTACTCTGTCAGGATAGTTATGTTTTCTTAAAACATTTCTGACAGTTTCAGGATTTACTAATTTTCCGAACCTACTTTTACATTGCAAAAAGTCATGTTTAGTGCAATAGTTCTTGGATTAATGCGTGCTTGTCTCACAAACCACCTCTCTTCAAACTGATTAAATATCTTTAAACATCCTGATTTTTGCTTATTTGCAACACTATTTATTTTCTTGAACCTGTCAATGATGTTAAAAAAGTAGACTTACTCAATTTGAAGATTTTTCCTATAAAGTGAACCGATTTCCCTTCTTTCCAATGACTTATTACGAGATATTGTACACCAACCTATATATCCTGGCTTCTCGCCATTTTATATATTAATAATCGTATCTATTGATGCGCTGTATATTTGTTAAATTTCTACTTTGAAAAGTGTCCCAATACTTTTTTGACTCCAGTGTGCCTTTAAATTATATTTGAAAAGCTAGATCAAATTATAATTCTATAATACTAATAAAATTTTCCTTATATACTGTACACCAAATATTAAAATAGTATTTAATTCTTTTTGTTTTTGTTTTAATGTGATAAATATTTTTATATAAATGGCTTTACAGTTATTCACGCCAAGTGTCCCAATACTTTTTTGAGTGACTGTATATGTGTATTTTTACATATATTCAAGCTTGTAACTCAAATTTACATTTGAATTGTACTTAGGTATTAGAGGTATATTACTCTTATATTATAAGTTGATTTATGTAAAAAGAAGAAAACTTACTAGTTTCATATATAAAAATTCAAATATAAACATGTAAGCTCTAGCGCCGTTATATTTCCTTCCACGTTCACCTGATTTGCGGAAAACGAATTAAAATTATGCGTGTAAAATATTTTACTTTGTCTTTCTGAATAAACTGAGCATAGAATGGAATTCACCTAAATCTACCAAAAAAACATCATTTTTAATTTACAAAAAATACTGAAAAATTACTCGTATAAAATACATAAATATATTTCACGTGTTGCATCGAAATCCAGGGATTAAATGGACGTGCGACTAAAGAGATCGATTTAAAAATTCTCAAGTAGTGTTCCTTCCAGTAAAGCAAAAAATTTTATTTTGTCAAAAATAATACATTCACGTCTTAAAAGGCGTTAGGTCATAAATGATAATACAATACTAAAGTAAAATTCCATGAAAAGTATAAATCTGATCTTCTAGTAGTAAGTCCGTTATTGTACTTCTGCCATAGTAAGTAGATCAAAATAACAATCACTTTAACTTTTCCGCTTACCTGCTTTCACTTCTAAAAATGAAACTGATGATTTATGTAGGGAGACCATAGAACATTTTTAAAAATATAAACATTCTCAACTTTAAACAGAGAGCTCAGTTTTAATAAATGTCTATCTTTAACAGTAGTTACATGGAAATATCGTAAAATTAAGCTTTGCAGTTAACATGAATACGCAAATGTTTTTTTTTTTCAAATCAAAACTATGAGAGAAAGTTTATTGCCAACTTCCCACAAACATAAGGCTTTTAGGTGGTATGAATACGCAAATGTTTTTTTAAACTGCACCTCTGTGAGAAAGATTTGTTGCATATTTCACAAACATGAGGCTTTTCCTTGGTATGAATAAGTAAATGTTCTTTTAAAGTACTACTTTGGGTGAAAGCTTTGTGCATATTTCACAAATGTGAGGCCTTTTCTCGGTATGAATACACATATGTGCTCTTAAATTGCCACTTAGAGAGAAAGGCTTGTTGCAGATTACACAACATGAGGTTTTTCTTTGGTATGAATGCGCAAATGTCTTCTTAAATTGCCTCTTTGAGAGAAAGGCTTGTTGCAGATTTCACAAACATGAGGCTTTTCCTTGGTATGAATAAGTAAATGTTTTCTTAAATTACTACTGCTAGTGAAAGCTTTATCGCATCTTTCACAGCTGTGAGGCTTTTCATTGGTATGAATCCGCAAATGTTCTTTTAAGGTTAACCTATGTGAAAAAGATTTGTTGCAAATTTCACAACTGTAAGGCTTTTCCTTAGTATGAATAAGTAAATGTTCTTTTAAAGTACTACTATGGGTGAAAGCTTTGTTGCATATTTCACAGCTGTGAGGCTTTTCTTTGGTATGAATCCGCAAATGTGTTCTTAAATTGCTTCTTTGAGAGAAAGACTTGTTACAGATTTCACAAACATGAGGTTTTTCCTGAATATGAATAAGTAAAAGTTTTCTTAAATTACTACTGCTAGTGAAAGCTTTATCACATATTTCACAGCTGTAAGGCTTTTCATTGGTATGAATCCGCAAATGTTCTTTTAAGGTAAACCTATGTGAGAAAGATTTGTTGCAAATTTTACAACTGTAAGGCTTTTCCTTAGTATGAGCAAGTAAATGTTTTTTTAAAGTATCTTTTCGTGAGAAAGATTTGTTACATAGTTGACAAACATGAGGCCTTTCGTTTGTATGAATACGCAAGTGTTCTTTTAATTTATCATTTCGTGAGAAAGCTTTGTTGCATTGTTCACAAACAGGAGGCTTTTCTTTGGTATGAATAAACAGATGTTTTCTTAAAAGAAGAGCTCGAGAGAAAGTCTTATTGCGATTTCCGCAAGTTTGGAGCTTTTCGCTGATATGAAGGCGCAGATGTGCTTTTAAGTCAACTACTTGAGGAAAAGTCACATGACATATTTCACAAATATTCGGCTTTTCAACGGAAAGTATATCCACGTGTTGATTCAACATATCATTTCGAGAAAGGGCCATGTTGCTAATTTTAAAATGAACGCTTTACCTCTTGTTCTATCTTGTAAATACTTACTTAACATAAAGCGGAGAAGCAAATGACTGATTATATCACTTAACATGAATAGCGGTTTATAGTTATATTTTCTTACTAATTTGCTTCATTTCAATGCATTTTGAAATCAGAATTTTTACTTTCTTTTGAAACTTAAACCTAAAAGTAGAAATACTATATGTTAGAACTTTAAATGAATTAAGCACGTGTCATACTTTTTCTCTCTTCAG
>BMAV01026280.1:0-25247 GCA_019973955.1 Trichonephila inaurata madagascariensis | reverse complement strand
GAAAATATTCCTTCTGTGAGGTATATGGATGAGGTCTTAGGGACCTATGTTTGCCTTTTTATGGGTACGTTTGACCCTGATTTTCTTTTAATGTTAGACAATGCAAGGGAGACGACATAGAGCTCATCCGGTTGACGAACTTCTGGAAAGTGAGAATATTCCCCGGATAGAGATATTAACCAGTCAGATTTCCACATCTGATCCCTATAGAATATTCCTCGGACGATCTGGGGAGGGCAATTCAACTCGCAATCCTCCTCCGAGAATGCTCCAAGGCGTGAAAAAATATATAGTGAACGAGCTTGATCAACTACCACAGGAAGTCATAAACTACATTATTTCCAATATAAAATCATGGTGCAAAATCTATATACCTGTAAAGACTATAACCTATTAACTAATTTTTAGTCCTATTCTGCAACTGCTGCTTCATGCATTTCAACTGTAATGAGTGTTATACGTGATCATACGTGTGTATTATAACAGTTGAATTGTTATTTATTTTTGCATTTTACCAACCATATGTACACACCCAATTTTAAATTTTTTCAATAGTTATAGAGATAATAGACCAAATCTGAAAACTGTCTTAATTTTGAGCACATTAGTGTAATAATATTAATAAACGTGTCTTTTTGGATCGAGTAACACGAGTTATAAAATATATCAAATTGTGATCTATACTTCAAAATAATTTTCTGTTTACAATAATTATAAAATAGAATTGCTCATTTCTTTTGAACTCCGAGTAGTAAAATAGATTAAATCATGTATACAAAAACCAAATAACTCAATGGTGTAATAAAAGAAATATCGTGCAAATTTATCAAAATCAGATTTTCTTTCTGATTTATTAATAAAAAAAATATATCTTTTATGGTAAAAACCTATTCAATCGGAAACAACATGATCGTTTGGTAAATAGAAATTGTCCGCCATTCATAAATGATTTAATTAACATAGTAAATAAAAATGATTGCATTTTAAATTTTATTTTAAGTTATTTCTTTTTAATGCCATTTTATCAGGGGATAACTATTTTTACAATTTTCTAGTTTCTTAAAATCAAAATTTCGAAACAACCTAAATACGTAAAATCCAACGTATATATCCACCTATACTTTAAAGCTGCAATTTTTAAATTTTAAGTATATTCACCGTGTAACGCGCACTCCTTTTATTAAGAGGAAACCTGAAATGAACGTGCGTAATTCTCTTGTGTTTTGAAGTCATGTATTCGATGTATTACTCCAAGATGTAGAAAAAAATAATATACTTCTAGAACAACAATTCTGTTAAGTTCAGGAGGATGTTATTTCTTTTAAATAAACAGTATTTCTATGCATACAGCAGTCTAGTTTTTTTTTCTGTTCCCATGGGTTTTTTTTTTTTTTAAAGATCTCATAATTTTATTCCCGGCGTATAACGTGCACCTGTAAATTTCGATCTTATTTTTTGTGTTAAAAATGAGCACTGTACGCCGGATTTTACGATAAATAATCGTACTTCACAAATGTTATAATTGCTAAATCTTGCATGCTTGAAGTTTATTTTTTTACTAGACATACTATGCATGCATGCGTGAGTAATAAATTATGATAGTGAAAAACAATTCAAATAACTTTTCATGTTTTCACATTTATTTTTTTCTTATTTTCCTAGACTTGCATTTTTAAAAAGCAATTTAGTAATAAAATGTATTGCGAAATTTAAACTTTGAGAAAAATTCATTGACGATTGCAGGTATTCATAAATTTTAATATTTAACAAGTTATGTAAGTTTCATTGAATCGAAGCTATCCAAACTTATCTTTGTTAGGTTTTATTATTGTTATTTTGAATAATAATGCTTATTATAGAAATATGTATAAATCCGATATGATAATCATATTAAAAACAATTTTTACCAAGCAATTTCAAATGTAGTCGATGCCAATATAATGGAAATAAAGTTCTTTTATTTTAAATTTTTGTGTGTATGAATTGCTATATTTATTTGTTTAATTGTTAACCTTCTCCATTGCCAAAAATATTTTTTTTTTTAGTATTGTCTGTGTTCTGACGGAATAGATGCAAAAAAATAGGTCCATAATATAAAATTAGTTAAATTTCAATATTTTTTCAAATAAAAAAAATTAGAAACCATTTAAAAAAAAATGAAGAATTTTCATGCATCCAGAAAATTGTACGAAAGGGTCGGTAGATTTGATAAAATTTCATATCAAAAACTTATACAAATAATTTATTAATTATGAAGAAAAAGCAAACTTAGAGTACGTTGAATTGTGAGGAATGCGTTTTAATTTGTTTTGCCGAAAAAACAAGGTCTTAACATTTTAGGGTCTTTTTATCTTTAAGATATATATAAAAATATAAATAAATAAAACTTATTAAAACCTTTAAAACTGTATTTTTAAAAATACCTAAATAATAATATACTTCCAGAATATACAATACATTCAACAACTTCATCGAGTTGAACACTTTCCCTATTTGCTAAGTAAACCTATTTTAAAACAAATATCAGTAAGCCCCTCTGCAAAAAATAAATAATAATTAACTAAAGTACTTAATTTGTCAAAGTTCCTTATAATTTTTATTTTTCTGTGTGTTTCACATTTTTCCAACTGAGTATACAAATATCTAAAACGTGCTTGTGACATGATATTATTTTAGACATATGCTGGCACGTACCACATTCAATCTTCTTTCAAACAATGGGAACACCAATAATTAAATATCGCCACATTAAATTTTATAGTAGTTACATGTATTATTTATTTTTGACTCATTAATTTTAGAGCATAACAGAATGCAAAATGATCTTTGCCATTATTTAATGAATGTTTACTCATAAGCAAATCAGTAAAATAACTACAATAAAAATAAAACATTTCGGTCAAATGTTACGTGAAACATAAAGTATCGCTAAACGTCAATACTATTTTCAAGTATATATATTATAAAATATTAATTCATTCTACATGACATTTCAATCTTACAAAAGGATTTGTAACATGTCTGCTAATAGTAATTTTTAGAAACTTTCAAAAAACATTTTTTTTTTTATCTTTTGGGTAAACAGAGAAAAGTAACTGAATATTCTAATCGTATTTATAAAAAAAAAATACTTCGTTCTTTGAGAAAAACTTTCAAAAATTATTTAATTTACATTGTCACTTCTGAACATCTCAAAGTTAATAGTCATATATATTTAAAGTAATTTTTTTAAAAAAAATATTTTTGAAAGTTTAATAAAGTGTTCATTTTTATAATGTTCTATTTAATTAACTATATTTATTTAAATAGAAAAAATAGTTAAATATAGTTAATATAAATTATATTTTTTATTTAATATTAGCTTGAATTATTTCACTCAAGTTAATTTCATCAAATATTTAAAAAAAATAGAAATACTTAGTTTTTCTTATGAGATTTGGTACATTTATTATTTAATTATAGATAAATTTAGTACTAAATGCTCGATACATTTATTACTAAAAATTATTGTTATACTTATCATTAAAATATCATTGATATATTTACTACCAAAATTCCTATAAAATTATTTTATGGCGAAAAGAGTTCCACACATAATTTAATCTTTGCATGATTATTGATTAAAATGAGGTTCATTGCGCATTCATTTTAAACAATAAATGAGAGAATACATCCTTTTTTTATCGTATAAGACATTTTTATAAACCTTACATATGCTCATCTACAAAAAAATTAATATTGTAACATTAATATTTTAGAGAGCCCATGTATTGACTTACATCTTAAGTTGAATCATTTTAATAAAAAATACTGTCCTAGAGATTATAAAAATACAACAATATGTACCAAAAAACGGTTTATGCGCTCCATTAAATAATTTCTTAAAAAAATGGAAAAAAAAAATTAAAAATGTCTAAAAATTCTAAAATGAAGACTACTATGACAAAATCTAAAATGTAGACTATTATGACAAAATCTAAAATGAAGACTATTATGACAAAATCTACTTACTTCTGGAATGTAAAGACACTTCTTTCAAAAGCTTGAAATAATCTGTATTAGGACTGGACTCATCGAATCCTCTGTGGAACGACTTTTTACCTAGGGCGGTAAACACAGCCCCCAAGGTGAAGTAACAATTGGAATTTCCTCTCGTTCATCTTCGTAATTATGAAACAACAGTGCGACCACCTTCCAGTTAAACTTCGCCAATACCTGTAGCACGATCGTTCCAATTTGAGAATACGAACCATTCATGCGAGTCAGAAGTTTGTAGTGAGGTTCTTTGTGGTCGAAATTGTCGTTCTGACCACCAGCCGTCAAAATGGGTAGACCCCATACAGAAGAATATCTTGCTACAGGGGCTAGAACATATGGGCAAAGGGGTCCAAGAAGAATATCAGCAAGTCCAGCATTGTACAGTGAGAAAGCCGCCAAAGGTCCATATGTGGAGGAACATTGCGTATCTCTGTATAAGACCTCCATCGGACGTCCACCTTGACGAAGGAGAGTTCTAACAGCATAAAGGATTGCAGGTAGAATTTTATGAAGAGAAAATGGCAACGAATCATCATCTGGTGCTAAAACTGCAAGTCTGACTGGTGGTAATTTGCTGATATCAGTATCTGAAGCAGCGAAGTGCGAAATAATTACCAAACAGAAGATAACTTTGAGAGACGCCATTTCTTTTTTTTTATTCCGTATTCGAAATTCTGGAGATCACAAACAAATCACACTTTATTTTAAAATTTAAAGTCCATTTCCAATTTTTTATCCATTTTTATGTATATATATGATATTGAGGGCAAAATGTGTTAGTAAATTTGTTCCATGTAGTTGTGCAAAAGAGACAAAGAGAGAACTGTTTCAAGAATAATATCCTATAAGTATTAATAAAAGTGCAGATAACTTATTTTACACACAATTTGTGAAGTATCCATTTCACAAAGTTTTTAGTGCTATTTTTTGTTCGAAAATCCAATAAAATTCTAGATATACAAATTGAGTATATTTTTACATTGTATGTTACTATCATTCATGCTTGGAAGATTTTACAGCTAAGAAATACATGAGTAAAAGTAACTATAGCAACCGACGAAGACTAAGTTTGTACAGTATTTATATTTGCACTATTATGCTGCATTTGAGATTACTAACTTTGTTTTTATTTTGCATGAATATTCAAAATATGTCCTATATCTAGATCAATCAGTTTTTATTTGAAAGTTTTTATAATATACTAGTTGTTCTTGAAGCAAATTCAAAAGTTTATTTCTGATTTAAATTATTTTACCACAGTAGTACGAAATTACTGTCATTATAATGTATTACAACTTATTTATACAAAGTTCTTTCAGTAAGTATTGCTGTTCTATTTTCAAAATCGAAACATAATTTTTAAGATTATGCTTCTTTTTAAAATAATAAAAGGGAACTTTAAGTATCTAAAAATCTAATCAGTTTGCTATATTTTTTATTATATATTATTATATAATCAATCCTTCTTTATCTGGTACAACAGAATCAAATATTTCAGTTCTTTAAGATACTAGAAGGAAAAATGCAAATAGTCCATCTATAAGTTCAGCCTACACAAAACACAATTCAATTTTAAAAACAATTTCTAGCTATTTTTTTAGTTAAATAGAGATAACTGTGCTCAGCATCTCCGATAAATATAATTCCACATTAAGTTTGATCTCAGAAACGAAAAATCCAAGATTTTTGTTTTTTTTTTTCAGTATTTATTCTATAATTTATTTCAGGCTTTTTATTAACAAAAAAAAAAAGCTAAAAAAATTAATCAAAAAACTATAAAAAAGAAAAATACCTCTAATAATAAATCTTCCGAGACGGAAAAAAAATATCTGTACTGTAAAAATATTCAACAAACTTTTTTATAAAACTATGTCAACATCCAACACGTGTTGCGGCAATTTTCTTTTTCTTCGTAACTCACACAAGAACTTTTTTTTCTTTAAGAAAAAAATATTGCCTTGGCGGTTTCCTTTTAATCCTTTATCAGGTTTTTTTTTTACCTTCGATCAAAATAGTAGCGAAAGAAAAATCGTTTGCTCATAAACAGCTCATAAACGTCACTCCTGGTGAGATGCGAAAATTAATCGGCTGCTACACTCCCAACAGCATGGTCCGGAATAAAGTCCGGGATCTCCGAACACGCGGGAAGAATTTTCGCCTGGCGGCCGGACTGGGAATTGGCGCTCGCCAACATTATGAAGGAAAAGTTAACTGGCGAGTAATGGTGCGTTTCGAAGTTGGAAATGAAATTTTCAATAAATGAGAAAAGAGGTAAAAAAGAATAAAAAAAAGGCACCTAGAGGTTTTTTGAAATAATGAGTTTTTTAATTTCATTTACACTGGTGCATTGGAGACCGTCAAACATTGGTTCTTGTAAAAATTTAACTTTTAAAAAGAATGAGTTGTTTAAAAAAGCCTTTTTTTTCTCGAGATGATAAATCTATTAGGTACTAATAATTAAAAGAAACGAATTTAAATTATAAAATATATTAAAAAAAATACTGCAGTTATTTTTTTTAAAATATAAGAAAAACTTCCATAAGTGACTACCTGTTATCCATACGCTCCGTAGGTATTTCATGTTGCATGATTATATATCGTTTTTAACCCCTCACAATATAGACAATTAAAAGCTACCCCGGCATATGGGTGAAAAAGAAAAGGCACAAATGTCAGATTTTTCTCTGAAACTAGTAAATTCTTCGCAAACATTGTCGAAATCCTATTATTGCATTCCAAATAATTCGGAATAGTTTTGCTGATAGCATAGCAAAGGAAAGAAATACACACACAATTCGGGAAAATGTATATGTATACGTCCAGGGGACTGAACGTGCCTGTTGAGAAAGACAAATACATAAGCCGATGGGAGTTAAAGGGTTAAATCAGTGTTTCCCAAGCTTTCAATATTTGTGAACGAATTTTTCGTCATAATTGTCATCGCCCCCCTCTCATAAAATACAATGCATTAAATGTAATAATAATAATCTTCGACGCTTAAGTTACAATGCGACTTTACTTATAAACTCCCCAAATTATCAAGATAAGTATTACAGTTTGTATATAATTTTGTATATGACAAACCCATGGAAGTAATTATTAATTACTAAACATGTTTTTAATGTAGAATTGATAAAGTAATCATCAAATAATTTTTGCTGCACTGACACATTTATAAGTATTTTATATCAGTAACATTTATAAGTATATTATATGTATTTTATTTATTATTTTGTGTTAGAATTTATTTTGTTGTTCTTCCTTTCAGTAAATTGATAATTATTTAAGGGGAGCTGGAAACCTCTCTCTGTACATATACTGACAATGTTAAATTCGCTGTTTTCGATGTACCTTTTTCCAAAATCTGTTATATGTACATGCGTAACATTTTTCATACAATTAAAGTACACCTTTCTCATTATACTGAATACTAATTTGAAATTTTTCAATAATATATGAAATATTTCATCAAACATTGTGAAATTTGACCTATTTGTCACATAAAAAATTTGTAAAAAATAAATTTTTGAGTTTCTTACAAAAAGCTCATGTCAGTATTTATTAGCCATCATTATAAATATATCATAAAAAATTTACATACCTGTAAACAGTAGTTTCTCAGAAAAGGTACATTGACATTTGATGGAAATTTACATTTTGAGATAAATTGATTTTTATGTATACAGTGAGACTTCTAATCGGCAAGGAAATAAAAAAAAAAAATAAAAGGTTCAATTTACAATAAAAGACATGTTTTGGTTTATATCAGACGTTCAACTTTTAAGCAAAAAAGTACATTGTTTACATTTTTCTCCTTTCAAATGGGCGTGACCCAGTTTCAACGATTATTTAAAAATAGGTTTTATAAGAACTTTTAATTACTCTAAAGGTTAAAGTAAGCTACTTTTAGAAAGGTTAAAACCTATACAATTTAAAAATGTAAAAATCTCAAATTGTCAAAAAAAATATGATTTTATATTTCCATCTTTTATTTTTGTTTTTTCGATATGCTCGCTCCCCTATGTAGGCTTGTTGCGCCTCCCTGGGAGTGTGCCTTACGGTTTGAGAGACGCTGAATTAAGTTAATATCAAAATCTCAGTATAAAGCTTTCTATTTAATTCAAAGTCCTTCTCATAGTTTTTGCCACTTGATATTAAAAGGATAGGATTTGAATTTCTAGATCTCGGAACTATATATTTACCGTAAAATCCGGCTTATAACACGCACTTTTAATACAAAAAATAAGATTGAAATTAATGGATGCGCGTTATACACCGTTTATAAAAATGATAACTTAAAAAATAAAAATAGAGATGTGCTTAAAAAAACAAACTTAGACCTCTATAAAGATCAAAATACATTTTATTCATAATTAATGCCATACCTTATCAACTTAAATGAATTTTTTTAGAAATATATAGTGTTTTTTCAAAATCCTTGGATAACACGTCGAAAAAAGGTGGCTTTAAAACATAATAGTATTGCTAACGCACATTGTATGCTCCTTGGTAAAAAAGGGTGTGTTCGTTATACGGCGAATATATTTAAAAATGCAGCTTGGAAGTATAGGCGCACGTTGTACGCCAAATTTTGTAGTGGCTATTACACAATCATAATCTCTACTTGGGAAGTGATTTCCAAAAACGCCATTTTTAATACATCTTAATTCAACAATAAAACATGCATGATAAATTACAAATCTGTAAGTCTAATATTACAAAATAGGATTTTTTAACAACCTTGCAAACCCCTTAAAACTCATTATTAGTGGAACTTCACTCAAAACAGAAGCATTGCAACCAAATTTCAAGTCACCAAGTCTAACAGTTCAAAAACTTTTGTGAAGACGGAACGTGAGTCGCTTATTTCCTGTATGTATTATTTCTATTTTTTTTTTAAAATTCTCTTCTAAATCAAAACATAATGCAAAATGAATAAATAACCCTCTGTTAGGCGGGCGAATCTCTCAAATGCATAGTAAAAATAGTTTCGGTGCTGCTTTCACATGGTGATTTGGCACACACCCCTCCTTCTATCTATTGGGTTGTTCGGAAAGTCATTTCGTTTTTTTTGGGGAACATGAAAGACAGTTTTCGTATAATGAATAAATATTTTATTAAATTATATATTGGCCATTCTGGTCCAACACCTTTTGCCATCTTTCTGGCAGTAACATAATTCCCTCTCATAAAAGTTTTGGTCCTTGCTGGCAAAAACTGGTTCAGGTGGTTTTGACATCTTCATTTGAGGTAAAGGTTTTGCCATCCAAAAAATTTTGCAGGGACCGGAACAAATAGTAGTTGGAAGGCGCCAGATCTGGAGAATATGGTGGATGTTGCAGTAAGTCCCATTCAAGCTGTAAAAGTTTTTGGCGAGTGACCAAACTTGTGTGAGGTCTCGCATTATCCTGGTGGAACACTACACCCTTCCTGTTGATTAATTCGGGCCTCTTCTTTTTAAAGTGAATCATTCAATTTGTCCAGCTGATGTCAATAGTCTTCTGAATTAATCGTTGTATTGTCCGGCAAAAGCAAAAAAAACGATTCCTTTGACATCCCACCAAACGGAGAGCATCACCTTTTTTGGTGAATGTTGGCTTTGACACGCTTTGAGCCGGTTCATCTTTTTCTGCTCCATGACCTCTTTGCGTTTAACATTGTTGTATACAACCCATTTTTCGTCCCAGTAATAATCCGCTTCAAAAGCGCGACGACACAAATTTCGCTCCGTAAGGACATGGGGCACCCACACATCGAGCTTCGAGGTTAAGCCCATGCCTTTCAAATGGCCATAAACAGTCGAATTCGACAAATTTAATTCTCACCGATCTCTCGTGTGGTTATTCGCCGATTTGCATCAACTAATGCCTTTATCGCATCTTTGTCAGCTTCGACCGGCCTTCCAGACCGTGGTGCATCTTCGACATCAAAATTGCCGGATCGAAATTTTGCAAACCAGTTCTGGCACTGGCGTACTGTTAATACGCCTTCTCCATACACATCCGTCAATTTTTTTCTCGCTTGGACAGCATTTTTACCTTTTCTGAAGTAAAAAAGTTGGTTTCGAAAAAACGTAATTAAGTCCTCTGACGGGACAAAACGAAATTACTTTCCGAACAACCCAATATATACCTTTCATCACTCGCACTAGGATTCTCTGTCAAAATGAGGGCAATTTCTTCATATTTCGAGTGGAAGGGGCCGTTGAATCTTTTAGATGCAGGGTGCCCAACAACGTCAGTTTATATGACTTTTTACTATTCCGTTAATTTTGATTTTTTTCCTTGTAAAATAGTGTTGTTTTCAGTTTTGTACGGAAATAATTCGAAACAATTATTGTGTAACTTCTGTTAGATAGTTTTTTTTTTCTAGCTGGGATTTGAGATACATCTGAAGGATGCCGTGACATTCCCTTAAGGTATCCGACTACGTATGGAACCGTGATTTTGCAAAAGCGAATAAATGGATGATATTTTTGATATTTACTGCCCCTTAGATTAGAAAATGTATATAAAATTATTTTATAATAGTATTACAATAAAAAATTATTTAAGTACAATATTTTGACAAATATGGAGATAGAATGACACATTTTCAAAATATTCTCCTTTTGTAAAAAAATGCTTCTATGATAATAATATTTTGCCTGCATATAGCGCATGCTATTTTCTAAAATAGTACCCTGTGATGTACAAAACTTTATAGAATTATAAAATGTATCATACTCTTTCAACCCAACCTAATTTTAGTAGTTTATATCTTTTTTATTCCAAAATATTTGAAAAAATATTGAGTTTTAAGAAAAAAGAAATATAAATTTATTCTTTTTATTTTTTAAAAAATATATATAATTTATTATTATATTTATATAACAATAGCTACAGGTTAATAAAGATACATTTAACTTTATCAGTCAACTAATTGCTAGTATAATTAAAGCTACTATTTTAGAAAATAGCATGCGCGACGTAAAACTTAATTAATATTTCTTGGAGAAATATTTCTTATTTTCGTATGCTTATAATTTTTTTTTTAAAATTGTGATTATATTTTAAACATTTTACACTTTTTTTGAAGCCTCATTCCTGTATAAATAAGGTGTACAAGATTCGAATTATTTCATTTTGATTTGAAAGAATTATATATATGTGAAAAAATTTTTTATATCTGTTGCCCTCGAGATAAAAACACCCCTGACACTTCTTAACCTCCACGTCTAACCGACAAAAAAAAATCTTTACATAAATTATTTTATTCGTCATAATGGGGAACTGAAACATGCAAGGCAATCTCTCTTTTTCAGATAAGTCGTCACTATATTAACATAATGTGAAAAAATATAATTGTGGTCCAAGTAAATAAAATTCTTTAAATTTGGATAATAAATCATTTGGATTTAAATGTTTTGTAAAATATATCATAAATATTCAACAAATATAGTTAAACTAAAAAATATGAAGCTTAGCAGTATCCAAAAAAAACTTTGAGAACATAAAATCCTTATGGGTTCCGTAGTTACTCCTTATAGCTACGGAGTAATGAATATTACGAACAAAAATATTTATCAAGAGTTCTTAAAGCTAATGTAAGAGCAAATGTTCGCTTAGTAATACTAAAATAAAAAGAAAAAAATATGTTTACATTGTAAATGTTAGGCATCTCTATACATCAAAAATTTATGGATGCATTCAGATTTGCATTTCAGCTAATTTACATAGTAATACGTTAATGAATATTAGATAAAGCTCAAAAAGAAATTTTGCAAATAATAGTATTAATTCAATACAAATTGTGTTGAATTTAAAATTTAAAATTGGACATTCAAAGTATTTTGAAAAATTTATCAGTTTCATCGCATCACTTTCAAAAGAAATATTTAAATAAACGTATGAATTCAACACGAAATCATAATAAAATATTTGCTTTTAAATTACATTTAATACAAATAATATTTAAATTCACAAATACTGCGTAATTAAGGTTTTATGAAGTACTGAATAAATTTCAGAGCTGAAATAATGTCATTAAATACTTAGAGAAACCCGTGGCTAATATTCTCTACTTATTTTACTATTACAGGTTACCGCGGTAGCTTAGTGGTTAAACTCACTGACTCTCGGCTGGGGTGTCATGAGTTCGATCCTAGTGTCATTGAAGACCAACCGTATAAAGAGCGGTCAATGCACTTTACAACTCTCGAAGGTCAAATATCCTCTCTTTGGTGTGGAAGTAAGGAAAGGATGTGTGAGTTCAGTTGTCGTCCTTGTCACTTTAATATGATTCTAAATTACAAATTCCGTCACAAAAAGCACTCGTATAATTTTATAGTGTGGCTTTGGCCAGAGAGAGAGAGAGAGGGAGCATTTGTACAGGGCACAAAGTCATCCCAAGCTCAAGAAATCTTTAATTCTGGGAAAACTGTTTATTTGTTACAAATGGCCTTGTCATATCCTCCTATATGACAGTTTTTATGAAAACTAAAATGTATTTGTCACACACATTGAGAATCATAAACATTTTTTTAAAAAAAATCGTAAGTACTTGTGGGGTGGCGAAGTTCTCTACACAACCACTTTTGTAACAAAATAAATGAAATGGCTACATTTTTCCCCTGTTAGTTAACGATTTAGTGGTTTTAATATAGCTCTGTGTATGACTCCTTATAATTTATAAATATAAATGAACAGAATATATATATATATAAAAGAAATGGGCATCTGCAATCTCTGTGGTATGAAGTTGAAACTGATCAAGCAAGGGAAGAATTTGATGAACACACTGCACTGTTAAAAAGAAATAAGGGGAAAAAAAAGTTTAACATGCTACTTGTAAATCATCGGAAGACAATAAAAGAATAATAACTTGAAGAAGATATGAGAGGTTTGCCCGCAAATGTCATTCTTATAAAATTAATGAAAGTTTCTGTGATTAGTCCTTTATTAAAGTAAGGCACATTTCAAACATTTTTGATCAGTTTGATTAGATTTTTTCTCACATTATAAAATAAATTTTGAAAACTCCTTAAAATTAGGTAATTATAATTTCTTTTAATTAATTATTCACTGAAATTAGAATTTCTATCATGTTCAATATAAGTAATTGTAATAAAAAGTATTGGGGTCACTCAGTCACCCCCACGCGATCATTGACGTTAATATAGAGTGAGCCTTTCTCCCGGCTTAATATAACTCTCCTTCACTTTACTGTTACAGAAGGATAGTTTTTATAATTTGACTATCACATTTGACTGACACTCATTACTGTTCCATTTCATGCATTACAAATATTACACATTACTGTTCCATTTTAAGCGCTTTGTAGCCCCGTTTCAAGAATATTGAATAATATCCCCTACAACTACGTAAAATAAATTAGAAACTGAGTATTAGGATTAGAAATATAATTAAAAATGAAATTCCTAAAAGTGAAGACAAAAAAATGTATTTTCAAGATTTGTTCAATGTTATAAAATTTTCAGATGAAACAGAGTGCAGAGGCTTGTAATTAAGGAAATTAGTGACAGTTATTCCTAAAAGTCAGACAAACCCCTTTCGACGTAAAGGGAGGAATAGTTAGAACAATAGAAATGACTTCCAGACGGTTTATTCCAATTATTTGAAAACGGTATAAGAAAGAGCATATTTGCCGTAAACGTTGCGCAGGTGCGATCGCTGAATGGTTAAATCCAGCTATTGAATAGTAAAGAAGACTGTTAAAAAGTTAGAACACTGAAAGGGTGTGGTAATGATTGAATTATTGGAGAAAACTGGATATAACCAAATTCGTAAATCAGAAAGATAGTAAACTAATTTTATTTACTTAAAACTGTAGAAAGATTATTTGTAGCGTAAACTGTAACACGAATTTCAATTAAATGAAATAATTTACTCAGGAATATTGAGGAATTTTCTTAACATGAAATTTTAACAAAAGCACAAAATATAATGAAAAATAATCAAATAATAACACACACACACATATGAATGTACTTTTTTCTATTTTCCTTCCAAAATTATCCTGTATTTTTTTTCCGTATCCAGCACATCCAAAGTTATTATTTAAATTGATTGTAACATTAACTAAATTTTAGCTTTATACGCGCCTATAACAGCTCCGGTTTGTGGGAAGTTAAGATATTGATGTGTTGAGATGATATTAATTATTTTAAAAGTTTTACATTTTCCTACCTTGTATGTTAATTACACAAATCCAAGCTTTATATATTCATCTATACATAAACATTACTGGCCATCAAAATTGCCACACCAAGAAATCGACGTGCTACAGACGTGAAATTTAAACCACAGGAAGAAGGTGCTGAGATATGCAAATAATTATCTTTTCAGCGCATTCTGACAAAGTTAGCGCCGGTAGAGACACCTGCAATGTGTTTAAATGAGGAAATTATTCAGCCGGTTTCTCATACACGAATTACATTTGAATGTTGCTACTTAGTGAAATATTGTAATGACGCGCGCCACGTGTAAGAAGCAGAAATGGGTACCAGCCAGTTTTTCACTTTGATAAAGGTCGAATTGTAGTCTACCGGAATGGTGTGTGTGTGAACCGTTTATCGCATCACAGTATTACTGCTCACGTCGATCAAGATCCAATAACTGTTAGCAGAATATGGAATCGATGGGTTCAGGGCGGTAATACGGAATGCCGGGCTGGTTCTCAATGGCCCTTTATCACTAGCAGCCAAGAAGACAGGCATGTTACCCTCATGACTTTAATGGATCATGCAGCAAGGTTATAAGCCCTGTGTCAAGAATTAGGGTCGTTTACAAGACAACAAGTGTATGCACAAACAGTTCAACGACGTTTGCTGCAGCATGGATTCTCACCTAGGAGAGCATGGCTGCAGCTACCCCTGAAGCTACATCACATACAGGAGCGTCTTCCAAGATGTGATCACTGACGAAACTGGGCCTATGATGCGACAAATCTGGGCGCATCTGATATCGGGAATATTAGATAAGTCCAGTTTCTGTTTACAGCATCAAGATGGCCGCATCCATCCTTGGTGGCATCGTGGTGAATGCACATTGTCAGCGTGCATTCATCACCATAATACTGGCCCATCACCTGGGGTGATATTATAAGGTGCTATTGGATATACTTCTCCGTCACCTCTTGATCGCATTTAACCCGCTGTCACTCGTGCCTGTTTTTGCTACAGTCGTTACTCGCGGGGTGTAGAGAACACCCCAAACTTTTAACTCGTGTATTTAAATATGGAAAAAAAAATTGTCATTATGATACATATTCATTAAGTATAAGATGTTTTCTTGTATTATACAAATAAAATTATTAAATTCATTGTATACAAATGAGACTAACATTAATTTAAACTAAACATACAAAATTTTCATTTTAAAACACATAATTTTATATTTTTTCATAAACCAGTATATATAAAACGTATATACCAGTAATAAATATACTTTATAATTAATGAGATAATGATAGTATAAAGTGTGGAAAAATAATATTTTAATCATTTTCAATCGCCGTCATGCCACTAAGCAGAAAGGAAAACCCCACATTCGTCAAGCTCCCCATCATAGACTTATCATGATATGGGATTGAGGACTGTCTTACAGTCCAGATGCCCAAAACACAACGCCCATTCAACCCATTTTAATCATTTTCCAAACATTCAGAGCAGACTGTATACGTATGCTCAACTTCTCGTGGGAGTTCTCAGACCCCAGATAAACTTTTGAAGGTCATTACATTCCAATCGTTCGAGAAAGAGGGATTGCATCAGGTATGAAAGTTCAATGACCTAAAATATGCAGCTACAGAAAAAATAGTGGTTCTGCGATAAATAATAATGCACCACTGCATGTTGCAGGTATTGCACAGACCTTCCTTGATACGGAATATTTTCGACTGTTGCCCTGGCCTGCACATTCACCAGATTTTTCAGCAATAAAACGCTTAGTCTATGTTTGCCGAGCGACTGGCTTGTCACCATACGCCAGTCACTACAGTTTATGAGGTGTGGTATCGTCGTGAAGATGTATGGTCATCTGTACCTGTACATACCATTCATTCTCTGTTTGACTCAATACCCAGGCTTAAAAGTGCTGTTATTATTGCCAGATGTGGTGGTTTTTGGTACGGATTTCTCAGAATCTATGCACCCAAATAAATATTCTTTTGTTATCTGCATTTTTCTTTGTGTAGCAATTTTAATTACCAGTAGTGTACATAAAGGAGAAAAAGGGCTTTTTTTTTTTCAATCACCATCGGGTTATTTTTTAGTACTATTCCGGGAAAATATCGAATAAACTTTAAAATTTCTTGTGAAACTTAAGAAATCAAAAAAGGAAAAAACATTTTAAAATACTAACCGAGGTTTTATGCCGATAAAACTTTGGCTCGTCCCAAAATATGTTTGATTGACAAAAGCGGTTATCAGGGGAAAAGGGCCAATAGGGAAAAATGAGGAAAATGAAAGGTCCCCAAAAGATCAGTGATTAAAAGGCCCAAAAATTGAAACCATGAAAAGGAAAAGGGGGGTTTCCCCCCTTTAAATTGGTCGTCAGACCGTTAATAACCACTTAACATTGAAGTCTCCCCCCCCCTTAAAAAGGGGGGAAAAAAAGCCAAAATTTGGGATGTGACGGATGGTTCTTGCGCTAAGACAATACCCCCCTTTCCCCCCCTTTATCTGTCAATATTTTCCCGGGATCAACAAAAACATTCCCGTGTTTTGGGCTGCTTTTTTTATGCATCTGATTTAAACCACATGTGACATTTTTTTTCCAACCCAAATAAATTTTCACTTAAGGAAATCCAACTACTTTCCCGGAACCCAAATTTTGATTTTAAAAAGCACATAAATGTAAAATTTTTTCATGAGATTTAGTTTACAGATTAGAATACATGTATAAAAATTGTTTTAAGGACTTTTAAGACAAAAAAAAATTTTAAATTTTTTGGAAAAAAATTTTTAGAAAAACCCTTTTTTTTCCAAAAATTTTTCCCCTTTTTGTAAAAAATGCTTCTATTGTATTAATTTTTTTGCCGGGTATAAAAACCGGGGGCCTTTTAAAAGGGATCAACTATGTTTTTTAAAAAATTTCCCTAATTTTTTTCAGGTTACAACCATTTGAAATAATACCGGCGTATTTTTTTAAAATTTAAATTTTTTTTCGTAAAACATGGATAAACCGATTTCCCGTTATGCTTTTAAAAAATTTTGTTGAGTCTCTGAAACAGGGTCTGGGGCTGAATACAGGAAAAATTTTTAATACAATAGAAGCTTTTTTTACGAAGAACTTTTGGGAAAAAAAGGGTTTTTCCCTAATTTTCCTTTTTTTGCCAAAAAATTTTTAAAAAATTTTTTTGTCATAATACCCTTTAAAAAAAATTAAAAACATGAAAATTATATTCAAAAGTGACCCCTAAAATATCATAAAATTATCCATTTACATGCTTTTTAAAACCCGGTTTCCCAAACGTAGTGGGTTTTATTTTAAAAGATGACCTCGTTTTATCTCAGTTAAAGGGGTTCAGTAAAAAACTCAGAATCTCCTAAAGGGGCCCTTTCCCCAAAACCCCGTTCGTAATTTTTTTGCATGCAATGGCACCCAAGGGTTTTTGAATGCAAAAGGGGGAATTATTTTGAAGGTCAAAAGGGGAAAAGGGTTTAAACTTTTAAAGGGGGTTAAACAATTCTGTTAGTACAAGGATATATTAGACCAGTCTCGTTTTTTTTGTATGTCACACATCGTAAAAAAACAATTTCTTTGCAACCACGTTTTAATGGGTTTTAAGTTAAATAACAAAATGTAATTTTAAAAATTTAAATTTTTTTTTTTTCATTCCCAAAAGGCAAATTTTCTTTTTTTTATCTTAAAAGATGGTCCCTTCCAAGAATTAAAATTTAATATCCCTTTATTTAATATTAGAATCACTGGTATGTCGGGAGGCCCAATTTTTTTTTTAATAAATTTTCTATCAATATTTAAGTTTTTTTAAGTGAGTTTGGGACTTATTTTTTTTTTTTGTCATATATTTTACAAATTTTTTACTTTTTAAATGCGGAATTATTCCCCCTTTTTTTTTTGGGTTTTGGGTTGGGAAAAAATTATTTTTATTTTTTGGGGTGTCACGTGGAAAACTCTTTATTTTTTTTTTACATAATTTAATTCAAAATTTTAACTTTTATAACTGTAGGTAGTTTTTTGAGTTTCTGATTGTAGTTTTAAAAATTGTTATTTAATTTAATTATGTAATAATTAAAAAATTTAATAATATTTTCCTTTTTCCCCTATGACAAAAGTGGGGCAAATTTGTTGAAGGTCGGCTGGTCAAAAACATTTTAAAAACTTTCCCCATTCTTTTTTCTAAAGACAAGGTTTGCTGTTAACGGGTCAAAACACTGTTCTGACTAGTTATACTTAGGTTTATAACCGTTTGTACACTATTGCTAAAAAACTTGCACAAAAAGAACAAACTAGGGGACGGTAACAAAAACGGCATGAAGAAAATTTGTGATAGATATGCAAATAATTAGAATTCGGCGTGATTACATAATGCGTAATCCCCCTAGAGGGCGTTGAGCCCGTTCTTTTTTGAGTATTAAAAAAATTAAAAAAGCAGAGTTTGTTTGAGTGTTAAATATTTTGAAAAAGGAAAAACCCTGTGACAGACAGGTCGTTGCTTCCATCGAAGATAATATGAGTAGCGTTTAAGGCCCAAAGGGGGAAGAATAATCAAGACGATGGAAGCTAGTTGATTAGTTCGGTGAGCAGCTCGTTGGAGACCATTTGGTTTGACTGTGAAGAGGTTTGTGACCACCAACAGAAGGGCGTCATTTACATGGCGACCGGTCTCAGAACCCCCTCGCCAGAAAAGGTCTTCGGGGAAGACAGTCACATAAAAAAACGGCACACAAATGTAGAAAAAAACCGCCCATGGACCGCTGTCCAGACAGCGGCAGAATCTTCATTACGAATCCCTGTGTATTCCGAAGCATCGAAAGGGTTTCCCTGGAAAGGGCACCTGGTAGGGGAGCCCATTACATGTGCTGCCATTGGCCACCCACCCTAAAAAACCTTTTTGGGACTGGAAAGAGGGGATTGAACTTCCACAAAAATGGAACCATCCTTTCAGCGATGAATCAAAGGTTCAATTTAACTGATGACCGGCAAATGTGGGGGGCCCTGAGATGAATCCTCAATCCTGCTTTCGCTTTTCAGCGACACATTCCCTAAAAATCTGGTGTCATGACATAGGGTTCTACCCAACAATAAAATACTTATTGGATCCGATGACACACTGACAGCCCAGAGGTCGTCCATGACATTTTGCCCACATTTGATTCAACTCACGGCGGGGCTTCCGGACCCATTTTGTTACAAGATTTTTGTTTGGGCCCCACTCAGAAAAAGATTTTTTTGATTTCATCCTGGCGTCTGTACGACCCACCCCTTTGGCTTCTTGTTCCCCCATATTTGTCATCAATCTATCATTTTGAGGATTTAAATTTGGGAAACAAGCAAACCAGTTTGGCCCAAACTAGGAGCGTTCAGCAACTTTTGGGCAAATTTTTCCCAAGACATCCCGAAACTTGTGTGCCCCCAATGCCAGGCCCGCATCGCATCGTGCATTCGCGCTGGATGGGGTCCAACAAAAAACTGAAACTTCCATTCATTTGCATTTTTTTTTCTGAAATAAATTATCATTTTTTTTGATTTTCTAATCACTTTTTTTTACAAAAAAGTTGTACCCACATATAAAAAAATTTGTTTCATTTTTAATAATTTTTTTAGGTGCGCAAATTCCTATGACAACGGGGTGTATATATTATTATGGGTTATATTTATTTAATTTTTTATAGAAAATATAGATAAAAAGATAGATAAGTGTATAGATAGCTAAAAAGGGGATAAAACATAAAACAAAACTTTAATATATATATATATATATATATATATATATATAAAAAAATCATATATATACATACCCAAAAATAAAATAATAAAGAACTTTTCACCCAAAAAAAATTTTTTTCTTATAAAAAGTTTACACTATATTTTCTATTTCCTGGCATGATTTCCCGAAGATTCTAGATTTCCCTTTCAATTTATTATTTACAAATCCCTTTTCTTAATTAAAAAAATTTTTTTGAAGAAGTACTTGGGGTAAAAATTTCAACCCCAAAAAAGAAGATTTCGAGTGACTTACTTTTCATCGACGGATTACTCATTTCTGCTTGAAATGAAAAAAGCAAACCTCTCTCCCCTATCGGAAAAAACCCCTGCACCCCCTTTTAAAAGCAAGATTACCAGTTTAAAAAAACTTCAATTCATAAAAGAAAAATTTTTTCCCAGTGTTTTTTAAGGCATATGATGGATGGGGAAAACCCAATTCTTACTTAGTTTAACGTAAGCTTTAAATTAAAAATTACTATTACTATATATTTAAAATTATGTAGTTTAATTTTTGCAAACGCTTAGGGGGTTTAAAAAAAAATTAATACATTATTTTTTTTACACGGGGAAACCCTACAAACTACAAGCATGAGCATTATCAGGATAGATAGCCTCAAAATGGTATTTTAAATCAAAATATGTCATTAGAAATTGGATTTTTTTCAAAATTTCCCAAAACTATTAGCTCGAAATCTCTATATATTTATTTATTTATATATTTATTTATCTTGGTGGGGAATTTTCAATCGTTAACCAAATACTTTTTTAAAAGGCCCATTGAAAATTTTATATAAAAGGATTTTTTTGGAAGACAATACAATAATATAATAATAATTAAAAAAAATTTTAATTGTTTAAAAAACTAATTATTTAGAAATTACAAATACACAAACCGCTTTTAAAATTTTTGGAATTTAGCGCCCCTTTTTGGGGATTTTGGTTAAAACTTAAAAAATTTTTTTTTCCCACGTTTAAAGCATTCAGGTGAACTAAAATTTAAAATATACACGATTGTTTTGGATGACAATAGATACTTGAATGATAATGAATAAAAAAAATTCCCTTTTTGGTTTTTTTATTAATAATTTTTTTTAAAATTTTAATTTTTTTAAAAAAAAAAAAAAAAAAATTTTTTTTTTTTTAAGGAAATTGAAATTTTTTTTTTTTTTTTTTTTTAAAAAAAAAGAAAATTTTTTTAAGGTTTTTTTTTAATTTTTTTTAAAAAAAAAAAAAGGGTTTTTTTTTTTTTTTTTTTTTTAATTTTAAAAAAAAAAAAAGGAAAAAAAAAAAAAAATTTTTTTAAAAAATTGGAAAAAAAAAAAAATTTTAAAAAAACCAAAAAGGGAAAATTTTAAAAAATTTTTTTTTTTTGGGAAAATTTTTTTTATTTTTAAAAAATTTTTTAAAAAAAATTTTAAAATTTTTTAAAAAAAAAAATTTTTTTTTTTTTTTCCCTTTTTAAAAAAAAAAAATTTTTTTAAAAATTTTAAAAAAAAAAAAAAAATTAAAAAAAAAAAAAAAATTTTAAAAATTTAAAAAAAACGGGAAAATTTTTTTTTAAAAAAAACTTAAAATTTTTAAAAAACCCCAAAAAATTTTTAAAAAAAAAAGGGGGGGAAAAAACCCCTTTTTTTAAAAAAAAAGGGAAAATTTTTTTTTTTTAAAAATTTAAAAAAAAAATTTTAAAAATTTTTTTTAAAAAAAAAAAATTTTTTTAAAAAAATTTTTTTAAAAAAGGTTTTTTTTTTTTCCCTTTTTTCCAAAAACCCTAAATTTTAAAATTTTCCCTTTTTTTTAAACCCCCAAAAAATTTTTTTTTTTTTTTAAAAAAATTTTTTTTTTTTAAAAAAAATAACCCCCTTTTTTTTTTTTTAAAAATTTTTTGGTTTTTAAAATTAAAATTGACCCTTAAAAAATTTTTTTAAAAATTTGGAATTTTTAAAAAAAAAAACCAAAAAAAAAAAAAAGGGGGTTTTAAAAAAAATTTTTTAAAAAAATTTTTTTAAAAAAAAAAATTTTTTTTTGAAAAACTTTTTAAAAATTTTTAAAAACCTTTTTTAAAAAAATTTTAAAAATTTTTTTTTGGCCTTAAATTAAATTTAAAAACCCCTTTTTTTTTTGGGGAAAAAAAAAAAACCCCCCAAAGGGGAAAAATTTTTCAAAAAAATTTTTTTTTTTTAAAAAAAAAACCCCAAAAAAATTTTTTAAAAACCAAAAATTTTTTTTTTTTTTGGGGGTTTTTTTTTAAAAAAGGGGGGGCTTTAAATTTTTTTAAAAAAAAAAAAAGGAAAAAAAATTGGGGTTTTTTTAAAATTTAAAATTTTCCCTTTTTAAACCCGGGGAAAATTTTTTCCCCCCCGGGCCCCCGGGGGGGCCCCCCAAAATTTTTCCCCCCAAATTTTTTTAAAACCCCTTTTAAAAAAAAAACTTTTTCCTTTTTTCCCCCCTTTTAATTTTCCCTTTTTGGGGGGGGTTTTTTTTTTTTTTGGGCCCCTTTTTTTTTTTTTTTTTTTTGAAAATTTTTTTTTGAGGAAAAAAATTTTTTTGGGGAAACCAAAATTTTTTTTTTAAATTTTTTTTTTAAAAAATTTTTTTTTTTCCTTTTTGGGTTTAAATTTTTTTTTAAAAAAAACCCCTTTTTTTTTAAATTTTTCCCCAAAAGGCCCGGCCCCCAAAAAAAATTTTTTTAAAAAAAAAAAAAAAAAACAAAAAATTTGAAAAAAAACCCAAAAAAAAATTTTTAAAAAAAAATTTAAATTTTAAAAAATTTTTTTTTTTAAAAAAAAAAAAAAAAAAAAAAAAATTTTTAAAAAAAAAATTAATTTTTTTGGGAAAAAAAAAAAAAATTTTTTTAAAAAAAAAAAAAATTTTTTTTTTTTTTTTAAAATTTAAAAATTTTTTGGGGGAAAAAAAAAATTTTTTAAAAAAAAAAAAAAATTTTTTTAAAAATTTTTTTTAAAAAAAAAAAAAATTTAAATTTTTTAAAAAAAAAAATTTTTTTTTTTTAAAAATTTTTTTTTTTTTGGGTTTTTAAAAGGGGAAAATTTTAAATTTTTAAACCTTAAAAAAAAATTTTCCCAAAAAAAAAAATTTTTTTTTTCCAAAAAAAAAAATTTTTAAAAAAAAAAAATTTTTTAAAAAAAATTTTTTTAATTTTTTTTTTCCAACAAACCCCTTTTTAAAAAATTTAGGGGGTTTTTTTTTTAAAATTTTTTTTTAAAAAAATTTTTTTTTAAAAAAACAAAAAAATTTTTTAAAATTTTTTTTTTAAAAAAAAATTTTTTTTTTTTTTTTAAAAATTTTTTTTAAAAAAAAAAATTTTTTAAAATTTTAATTTTTTATTTTTTGTTTTTAAAAAAATTAAAATTAAAAATTTTTTTTTTTTGGGGGTTTTTTTTTTTTTTAAAAAAAATTTTGGGGTTTTTTTTTTTGGGCCCCGGGGTTTTTTAAAATTAAAAAAAAATTTTTTTTTTTTTTTTAAAAATTTTCCCAAAAAAAAAATTTTTTTTAAAAAAAATTTTTTTTTAAAAAATGGCCCTTTTAAAAAAGGGGGGAAAAAATTTTTGGGAAAATTTTGGGGTTTTTAAAAATTTTTTTCAAAAAATTTTTTTTTTTAAAAAAAAAAAAAAAATTTTTTTTTTTTTTTTTTAAAAAAATCAAAAAATTTTTTTTCCCCCAAAAACCCCCCAAAAAAAATCTTTTAAAAAGGGGGGTTTTTTTTGGGGTTTTAGGGGTTAAAATTTTGGGGGGGGTTTTTTAAAAATTTTTTAAAAAAAAAAAAATTTAAAAAATTTAAATTTTAAAAACCAAAAATTTTTAAAAATTATTTAAAATTTTTTAAATTTTTTTAAAATTTTTTTTCCCCTTTTTTTTTTTAAAAAAATTTTTTATTTAACAAAAAAAAAAAAAAAAAATTTTTTTTTTTTAAAAAAAATTTTTTAATTTTTTTAAAAAAAGGGGAAAAAAAAAAAAAAAAAAAAAAAAAATTTTTTTTTAAAAGAAAAAAATTTTTTTTAAAAAAAAAAAAAAATTTAAAAAAATTTTTTTAAAATTTTTTTTAAAAAAAAAAAAATTTTTTTTTAAAAAAAAGGAAAAAAAATTTTAAAAAAAAAATTTTTAAAAAAAAAAAATTTTTTTTAAAAATTTTTTTTTTAAAAATTTTTTTAAAAAAATTTTTGGGGCCCAAAAATTTTTTCCCCCCCCAAAAAAAAATTTTTTTTTTTTTGGGAAAAAAATTTTTTTTAAATTTTTAAAATTTTTCCCCCAAAAAAAAGGGTTTTTTTTAAAAAACCTTTTTTTTTAAAAATTTCCCCAAAAAAAATTTACACAAATTAAAAAATTAAAACAAAGGGTTTTTAAAAAAAAAAAAATTTTTTCCAAATTTTAAAAAATTTTTTTGTTTTAAAAAAATTTTTTTTTTTTTTTTTTTTTTTTTTTTTTAAAAAAAAAAAATAATTTTTTAAAAAAAAAATTTAAAAAATTTTTTTTTTTTAAAAATTTTTTTTTTTTTTTTAAAAAAAAATTTTTTTTTATTTTTTATTTAAAATTTTTTTTTTTTAAAAAAAAAAATTTTTAATTTTTAAAAAAAAAATTTTTTTTTTTTTTTGGGGGGTTTTTTTTTTAAAAAAAACCAAAAATTTTTTTAAAAAAAAAAAAAATTTTTTTAAAAAAATTTTAAAAAAAAAATTTTTTTCCCAAAAAAATTTTTTTTTTAAAAAAATTTTTTTGGGAAAAAAAAAAAGTTTAAAAAATTTTTTTTTTAAAAAATTTTTTTTTTTTTTTAAAAAAAAAAAAAAAAATTTTTTTTTTAAAAAAAAATTTTTTTTAAAAAAAATTTTTTTTAAAAAAAAAAAAATTTTAAAAAATTTAAAAATTTTTTTTTTAAAATTTTTTTTTTTAAAAAAATTTTTTTTTTTTTAAAAAATAAAAAAAATTTAAAAAATTTTTTTTTTTTTTTAAAAAAAATTATTTTAAAAATTTTTTTTTCCCCCCCCCCGGGGAAAAAATTTTTAAAAAAAAAATTTTTGGGAAAAGGAAAAAATTTACCAAAAAAAAAAAAAAATTTTTTAAAAAAAAAAAAAACCAAAAAAAAAAAAAAATTTTTAAAAAAAAAAAAAAAAAAATTTTTTTTAAAAAAAAAAGGGAAAAAATTTTCCCTTTTAAAAATTTTTTAAAAAATTTTTTAAAAAAAATTTTTTAAAAAAAATTTTTTTTTTTTTTTTTTTTTAAAAAAAAATTTTTTTTTTAAAATTTTTA
>BMAV01026278.1:137498-177798 GCA_019973955.1 Trichonephila inaurata madagascariensis | reverse complement strand
CATTCCCATACATTCATTCGAATATTCAAATTCGCTTTCTTTTCAGTCTTTTATTTAAAAAAAAGTATATATATATATTGCATTTTTTTTTATATTGGAGACAATTTAACTTATGTAATCGAAATCTTTATCTAAAAGAGCATTCTAAGTCTGCCTAAAATGAAGAAATGTCTGTCCCAAAAAAATTCACCTTATTTGTGCACCAATATATTTCGTTTTAATATTTTCATCAGAATATGTGCGAAATTTTCCATTTATTGATCCATTATTGATTATAGGATATATAAAGTATCTCTTTTTTTTCCTTTTCTTAACTTTATTGCTTAACTAACTTTAAAAGGGGGCTTACCCACCCTCTTCGTTGGGTATTTTATGATGTACTCTGTTCCAGTGGCGTAACGGAGAACATTTGCCCCCCCCCCGGGGGTGGTGAGGTGTTGGGCCTCTAAGTTGGGTTTTACAAAAGATAGGTACTTGGCGGCAGTCAGGCTTTGGGCCTCTTAGAACCCTGCCCCTCCCCCTGCGATGCAGGGGTGTACATTACGCCACTTCTCTGTTCTTAAGTTATTAATATCCAAATAAGTCTTCCAATAATCCATTAAGCCTTCAATTGTGGTGAAAAATTTTCTAATAGCTTTCGCCTCTTGATTTGAGAAGGGCAAGACTTGAAATTCTAAAACGGAAGTATAATTATCTTTTATGCCTCTGTAACTCCCTTCTGGAGTCAATTTCCACAAAACTTGTTTTTGGTGAATCTCTACTCAACAAAAGAAACATTTCTGCTAAATTTCATGTCTGTAGGTCCAATAAGTCCAAAACGGGAATCGCATTTTATCTATATTACCCCCTTGCAATCAATCCCACTTTGGGAGCCGATTTCAGCAAAGCCCGTTTTTAATGTATCTCCACTAAAAAAAACACGTTTGCCAAATTTGAAGTCAGTAGATTTAATAGACCCGGAGATCTTGTGATGAGTGAGTCAATTTATTCTTACATTTTTTGATGAAGAAAAGCACGACAGATTGTTTCTCTGCTATATGGAATTTTTTCTTGAATGCATTCGAATGGAATTTCAACGACGGCTATCGAATGTATGCGTAACCGTCACAACTAAATAAGGTAAAATTGCGATACTTGCATAACTCGACGAAGAAGCTTGGTTGCTGTATTCACTGTACGTGCATATGGAGATCCATCCAACTGTCAGAAATTTGTGATTGATGCATAAAGAGTCATCATCGGCACTTCATCGAGAAACACAAAATGTTCTGAGTTCGATCTTATGAAGGGAACAAAAATATAAAAAGAATTCGTTCACTGAAACCGAAAATGAATGATATCATAATCACTAAATGCGAGATTGAGAGGATACGAGAAACATAGATAAACAAATATCTCATAGCTGTAAGTAGAAAATAGAAAGCAATTTAATAAAAAGACGAGGCAATCTAACATGTAACGGTAGAATAATTTAGTTGCTAAACAGAGAACTTAAACTCTTTTCTAACTAAAAAGCTTTAAAATTATTTTTTTTCTCTAACTTTTTTTTAATGTTTATTAAAAATATCAAAAGGTGATAACATGAAATAAAAATAAACTGTTTATCTTACCTAATGAAAATGGGACCCACCCATCTAGTTTAGATGTCACTTCATTATCACGTATAAATCTCTCAGGCGAGAAATTCGAAGGATTTTTCCAATATTTAGAATCACGCTGTATAGTCCACAACGATGCTACAATTATTGTATTCTTTGGAACATCATAGCCCCCTATTTGAACATCTTCACACGTCCTGTCAAAAATATATTTTCAAAGTTTTTTTTATTGAAAACAATTATAAAATCCCCGTGAAACACAAAGTATCCCACAGGGCTCACAAAAGTATTAATCACACATTACAAAGGAAAGAAGGGAAAAAACACTGATGGTTATGAAGGATTACAAATATTTACAACAGATTCATAGAACTTTTTAAAAGCATTTCTGGTGGAAAAAAGTTAGGGAAAATTCGGAGGCGAATTTATATTAAGTTCCTTGAAAGACAGTCTTATGATCTTTCTCTCTCTGACATACTTGGAACTCAGAATGAGGATATGTTCTACATTTTCCTCGCCACCAATATAACAATCACAAAAAGATGACAGAACTAAATTAAATTTATTCAAGTAGATTTTAAAGTTACCATGATCAGTGAAAAATTGGGTTATTTGATCTTGAAAAATTAAAAAGATCATATTCAATGATTGTCCACACCTGTTTGCGCTCAAATTTTAAAACCAGCATTCATTTGATTAGTGATTAATATTCATTTGTTATATAGAAAAATAAAATGCACAATCCTTTTTTACAAATATTATGTGTTAAAATGTTTTAAATCAATGCTCCTCAAACTTTTTTACATTAGAAGTATGTTTCATGGAAGATAGTGTTTTACAAGGATTGGATTCGAGAGTTCAGAATGATTCAAGTATACTATTACGTATTACAGCAAATCATTACATCATAATGAGGAAATTACATAAAAATATCATAAAAATTATTATTTTACAAACATTTACTAAAATGGATAACTCTCCTCCTAAAAAAAGTATACAACTAGTTTTACTGCAATTTATTTTCTATGCACACAGTCTAAATCAGCGATACGCAATCTGCGATATATATTAGTAATAATTATATAAAATAAGAATATACATATAAATTATTCCGAAATTTATACTAATTTATATATTCATCTAAAAATTAAAAAAATATGTTATTTTTTTCCTTTTAAAGTGGGATATGAGAAAATATAAGCTATCTAAGCTTTTATCCCTCAGCCTAGTTCTTAGCTTTATTATGAATAACCCTGCTGTAAAAAAAGCTCTCTCAACTTCAGCTGATGTCTGAGGAATTGTTTTTAGAGCATCGTCCAGTTTCACGTTTGATGATCGATTTTCGACTATTTTTTTAATTAATCCTGAATCAATTATTTTTCTTATGTTGCTACTAAGAGATAAACATTAATATATATAAATACTTCAAGATTTATTTGCTGCTGAAGTAACGATCCCGCAAGTTAGAAATATGAATTTTTGTATTTAAGTGATTTTATTTGTGTAACCGAGATTTCTTGTTTATGAAATTGCTGTGTTTTTGTTACATGAAAATAACTAAGCATTAAAATAAGAATCTCACTCAGAAGTTTGGTTAAGAAAAATGACAAATATGAAAAGTTGTAAGATCTCTCTAAAAATATTCTCCCCTAAACAGTTTGGGAGTTCATCTTCTTCAAATTGCTGATTCAACTGAATAGTTCATAATAAAGACAAGTATCCGAAAAAAAAATTAAAATAACAATTTAAATAATTAATAGCTTTAAATGTAAGTACTTCCATTATAAGCGTAAATCAAGATATCAGAATTTTATCAGAATAGACGTGATGGTAGCCTACGCAATGATGTTTCCTTAAAAACTAAATACTTTTATTTAGCGAAACGCGACGTTCGCCAGACAAACAGGAACTGATAAGAAAATATGACTTTTCTACGACACGCTGCAAAATTCCCCCCCCCCTGAACCCCTGTTTCCTTTATTGCCGTATCACACGTACACGTTTCAAGCAATTTTTCGTCCAATACGTACAATTTTTACTCAGTTGCCATAGCAACGGCTTTAGAACAATTTTTTTGCTAGCGAGCTCAGAAAGTTGTTCCAAATAAAAATTGCTTAAAATTCCAGCCAATGGGGTTCTTCGACATCCTACGTCATAAACAAGATGGTGGCTTCGGTTTCGTCTAACACTTCAGATATGCCGTATAATATTTTAATGGTGTATGATATTTTAACGGCATATAATATTTTAAATAGACTGGTGCTCCATTTCTGTTTACACCCATCAACAAAAGCGCAAGCGAAATGAAAGGAATAATTTTGGATGTTCGTTTTCCGAAGCAGAAAAATCGGCGAGTAATTTTTCAATGCGGAGATAAGGCGCGGCTGACGTCGGAGCATGTCGTTTGGTTTACGACAACCCTTCCCCCTCAGATTCGGCCAAAAATTGGACGAAAAAATTGCATGGAAAATATACGTGTGATACGGCATTTATTTACCCCACTGATGGGGGATATTTCTCCCTTCAAGGAATTCGGGATAAACGATCTCAAATTGCAGTCGTGCTGTGAGTTAAAATTTGTATCGAAGGTCGAAATCAACAGTCCAGTCAAAACAAACTACATCAGATTATTTCAGCCCCGTGTCGTTCCCGGGAACGAAGTTTCATTCCAGGCATTACAAAAAGTATGAAAATGCTTGGATTTCCCGGGTTTCGGGAAAGAAACCCTAATTATCACCTAATAATATAGGGGGGAAAATGGGTGATAATTAGGGTATCACCCATTTTTTCCCTATATTATTAGGTGATAATTAGGGGAAGCACCCTAATTATCACCTAATTAAACCCTTTGAATTTGTTGGTCAAATTCAGCAACACCCTGTTTTCTCATGGAAAACTATTGTACATCTACTACTAGGAGAGATTTGCTGGTTCTCATCACAGCCCTACTTTTTATTTAGTTATAATTCCAATTATCTTTATCTACAATATCTTGATACTTAAAATAATTCATATTCGTGATAATTGACTTATCGAAGCAGTACACTAAAATTAAATGCATAGTATAATACTTGGAAAGTATTTTTTCCTCGCATTTCGATAAGTAACGATAATACAATGCTGGCATAAAATATTTACCTTTGCAAAAATAACTTCTTACATAATATTCTGACAACTTTTCCAATTATTTTAGTGTTCATATTTTCAATTTCATCGCACAAATTTTAAATAAATGTCAAACACCTACAGTGGTGGCCAAAATTGTAGACACTTTTTTTAAATAGTTATGTTTTTTAAGTTTGTATGTGCTTATAGAAAATTTTACGTTGCACAAAATTCTAAGTATTATATATCATTTTAAAGAGAATTTAAGGCTTAGACTATTTGCAACGCAAAAAAAGTTATGTTGCAATAACTGCCGATATACCTTAGATACTGATGATAGCAGTGAGTTATCATAGTTTAGTGAGGTTGCGTTTATTCTTTATTACAGCTTAACATCGATGTTCATTGAGTTGAAAATAGTTTGAAGCTTTTCCTTCTTTATTACATGATGCCAGGAAACAATTATATCCTCAATTAGTTCCTTTTTATTTCAAGGGTACCTCATTCGGACAAGAATTTTCAAACGGTCCCACAAGTTTTCGATAGGATCGACGTCAGGACTGTTTCCTGTCCAGGACAACAACTCAATGATCTTAGAACGGTACCAGTCTTTCAATTACTTTACTATGTGTCAAGGAGCAGAATCTAGCTGAAAAATAAATGAAGCATTGTTGGTAAATAGACCCTTGATGGAAGGCAGAAGTTTGGGTTCTAAAATGGTGTCAATGTATTTTATGACATTCAGTGTCCCATCGATGATATGAAGGCGACCGATACCATCTGCTGATATGCATGACTAAATGATAAAACTATGTGGGTATACTTCACAGTTTCCTGGATGCAGTCAGGATGTAGCCTTTTTGCTATTCTAAGTCTTACATATTTCAGGCTATTATTACCGAATAACGATATTTTAGTTTCGTCCCTCTATATAACTTGTGACCAATAATAACTTGTCCAATTAATGTTTTCCATTGTCACTATGGTCCTTTTTACCGCTGCTGTCAATTGAGATACAGCTTTTTTCGTGGAATTTTACCTTTTAGTCTTACATCTGCTAATCTACTCCTGATTGTTTTTGAACTGACAGAAACACCAACATCACTCAGATCACTTCTGATGGATGTCCATGAAATTATTTTATCTCTGAAACATTGTATTTTTATTCTTCTATCATCAACACATGTGGTGCACCTTTTTCAGCCTTTTCCTGCTTTTTTTATTAAATTAGTCTCCTGACATCTTAAACAAAACTTTCAGTCTCCAGATGTAGTCACTGAACTACCCACCTATTATGTAATTTTAACATAGGAAATACCATCTCATCACACGTGTGTCTAATATACTCTTTTATTTGATTTCATTGCTCTTTTTGACTAAATATCATTGTTATCTTGACCAGGAAACAGTCCTGACCTCAATCCTATCGAAAAGTTGTGGCACCGTTTGAAAACTCTTGTCCGAATGAGGTACCCATGAAATAAAAAGGAACTAATTGAGGATATAATTGTTTCCTGGCATCATGTAATAGAGAAGGAAGAGCTTAAAACTATTTTCAGCTCAATGAAACATCGATGTTAAGCTGTAGTAAAGAATAAAGGCAACCTCACTAAGCTCTGATAACTCACTGCTATCATCAGTATCTAAAGTATATCCACATTTATTGCAGCATAACTTTTCTTGCGTTGCAAATATTTTGTGACATAGCCATCTGTCGATAGCTATGTCTTGGGGGTTCCGCGTAAGTTAGAGGTGTGGGATTATCGGAAGGATATGAGACATTCTATAATTCTTAATATGACTTTTATTAAGAATTTAACTTAAATTACTTATATAACGAACAAACTTATATTAAGTGAGAATAAACCAAAGTACGCCGATTTACTTAAGTCAGATCGCGCAATTAGATCACTTATCAAAATATAACTAATTATCTCCACCTAATCTCAATTCAATAATTTACTAGCGTTCAGAATATAATCCTCCTACCTTGGTTGAAGGCTCAACGATACTGATACTTTCAGGTAGACTGATGTGCTCGTGTGCAATAGTTGCTCCTTGTATATATTAGCGAGGGTGGGCGTCTCCGTGATTCCTGAGTAGGCCGTCTAAACACACTTCCAACTGTTCCACACTAAGCTTTCTCTAAGATTGCCATTCTTGCTCACTAAACTTTCTATCATTTTAAAGGTTATCTTATTTGCATTGTTGCTTCGTTTTTACTTCTTGGATTTGGGTTGGAAAAGTTTTGCCATTAATCGTGGCCTTCAAAGAACGTAGGAGTTATGTTAGAAGAAGAACGCGAGAGATGTCACAATTTGAATTTTATTTTTTGTATTGAATTTAGTATTAAATTTATTTTAAAGTGATATAAAATACTCTGCATTTTGTGCAACATAAAATTTTCTATAAGCCTACAAACTTAAAAAAATATAACAAGTTAAAAAAAATGTCTACAATTTTGGTCACCACTGTATATATCATACAACTGGATCAGCCTTAGCTGCTGACATCAACAAAACTTGATTTATTTTGTAAAAGTCCAAACATATTAATATCATATGTAAAATTCTAAGCACTGAATATAAATATTAGATAAAATTGACTACCATCGCAGGAGATTCCCTGGTACC
Source organism: Trichonephila inaurata madagascariensis (assembly GCA_019973955.1). NCBI lineage: Eukaryota > Metazoa > Arthropoda > Arachnida > Araneae > Nephilidae > Trichonephila > Trichonephila inaurata. The sequence goes on along the minus strand of BMAV01026278.1, from coordinate 170,462 downwards.
ACTGCTTGCCACCTCATACATTCAAGAATGGTTGCGTAAGTGTAAGGCAGTTTTAAATGTTCTGTCCACAGAGGATTCTGAGAATTTCCCAAGACCTCGTCTACTTCTTTCTTTACCTTTTGTTGAACCTCTGGATGAATTGCCATTGCAAGAAATAACCATAAAAGAGTGTTTACGGTTGTTTCGGTTCCACCAATGATTAAAGATTGAATGTTACCGATAAGATTAGTTTCTATGGAGAAAAAAAGATAAAGACAGAGTTCTAAAAATTGTGTGTTATAACCTATATATAAAAACTTTAGAATCATTTCAGTAATATTAGAATTTTTGTAAGACACATTTGTACAGTTTTTGAATTTAAATCTAAAATAGCATTTTATTGTTGTTGCGGTTTAAAAGCATGTTTAACATATGCCTACCTTAGAAATATATTTTGTAATTTGCTCTCTTTCTCACATTTTTTTTATGAGGTATGGGTTTTTATTTTAATGTAGTGTAATTATCATAGATTGGTAGCGTTAAAATATTTTATCGTGTCGATAACGAGGTCTTTTTTCATGATAGTTTTTTTTTCTTTCAGAAAACTTAGTCACATAAGATAAAAATGCGAGTATTTAAAGGAATTTAGAAAAAAAGATCATAAAAAATGTCTATTTTTGTTTTAAGAAGATTATGGCATTGTGCTTTCTGCAACAAAAGAAGCAGAAAAGAAACTCCATATACAAAGCTTGCAATGTCATACGACATAAAAAAAGAAAAAAAAAACCTTTTGAATTCTTTTAAAAGTTAAACTAAGGTATGCAAAGAACACTGAAATAAGAATGCAACGCTTTTTAACTAATATAACTTTTTTCGATTCGTTATTTTTAAATTCAGTTCCCACTAAAAAACGTGTTCATTTTTATCTTTCCTTTTTCTTACATGTTAGTCTTATGAAGGTATACACTGGATTATTCAGAAGGTATACTTGACACCAATGAGGCAGAATAACTAAACAATGAAAATAAAAGAAGGTAATAGACTACAAATGGTTATTAGATTTTCAGTAAAAAAAATATCACGCTATTTGTAAAAGTAAATAGAAAGCTATTACTTACTTTTTCTAACTGGAAAAATAGAGTCAAAGCACACTTAATTATCATATATTTAACAAACAAATATGTCAAGTTACACAAATAGTTTGATTAAATCCTCCGTTAATGATTCTTAACTGTTAACTACCCAAACATTTTTTTTTCTCCTTTTTTTTAGAAGAATTTTGACACATCAATATATTTTTTTTATAATTTTAAGAGATTTTTCTCTTAAGTTCTGTTATTTTTTTCTGCTTCTAAAAAAAGATAAATTTTTTTGTACCAGTTTTTTTTAGTTCACTCAAATACTTTTTGTTTGTCTGAACTTTTGGAAGATTATTTTTGATACTAATTCTTGATATTCATTTGCTACTATGCATGTAATTCATGTCGTATTAGCAATAGTTTATGATTGTTAAATATAGTTTGTTAAAAAATTGTCATTATCTCTAGTAGGAAAAAAAATCAACAACACAATCTTTAAAAATCAGATATATAAGAATAAACAATAAAATATCGAAAAAATAGGCAAAACTTATAGATTTATTGTTTTTTAACGTCGCAGTTTGAGATAATATGGTGGCCGCGGTAGCCTAGTGGCCAAGATCACAGTTCGCGTGTCTAGAGTTCGAGCCTAGTGCCGCTCAAGCCTTGATTATTTACACAGATGGTAGTCTTTCGGATACGGTTAGAGCAGGGGGTGGTATATTTAGTAACACTCCTGGGAATGAAGTTAAAATCAGCATCAGAAATTCTGACTACTGTTCCGTCTTTAGATCGGAACTCATTGCTATTAGTGGTGCTCTCGATCATGCTCTAAACTCTTATAAGGACAGTATCTTGATCCTGACAGACAGCAGAAGCTCCATCCAATATTTGAAGAATTAGCCAAAATTTATGGACAGTACTGGTCTAGATATTTTATCCAAATTGGCTAGGCTTGGTCAGAGGAAACAAGTATGTCTCCAGTGGATATCATCGCATGTGGGTGTGCTTGGGAACGAAGCAGGTGATGAGCCAGTTGGTAGGGGTTGTGATCTCCCTAACCCCAGTTCCTATGTCTTAAGCCCTTCGGAAATTCCTTCCTTCCACATAACTAAAATGAATTTGACTTGGCGAAACCCTCCTGCTCACCACTGGTGAGCAGGAGGGAGAGATAGGTCAGCTAAGAGTCCTGACCTATCTCTACAGTACAGGAGTTCTAGGGCTCATTAGACGGCCTTGGCCTCGCTTTAGAAGCGGTCATCTGCGAGGCATGACCTTTGTGTAGGGGGTAAAGTCTTTCTTTATCTGTCCCTGATCTCTCCCTGCTTCTCCTGCTCATCTTCTGGACTGCTGGGGCATTTCCCTGCGACAGTTGTTTGAAGATCAAGACCTGGTGTGTGACATTATTATGCGGAAAGGTCAAATGGACTTGGACTACTCCCAGGGGATTGGAAACAACAACAGACCCATCGTGTAGAGGGGCAGCTACACGTTAAATTTGTTAAGGCTCAAAGTCCACCCGTTGGTGTGGAAGTTTGGAAAAAGGCAGCTTAAGTGGCGTCTTTGTTTCTTGACCGAGCTACAAAATTACGAGGTTCATCGTGAATATCCCTCGTGCAGCTTTATAGTGGGGAGTTAATATAACTCTCCTTTTTCGGATTTGAGATAATACGAATGCTTAATTAGTGATGGATCATGTGAGTTTGAATCTGCGTCAAGGGACAAGGAAGACTCCCAAGATAGCACCCGATTCTCCAAACATCCACACTACGCCAATATTAAAACTTTCCCTCGATAAATTTAACGTGCGTCAGCCCCTGTATATGGCGGGACTTTAGTGGCACTACGTCTCGAAATCGTGACTTGACAGAAATAATGCTGTGGACCATCATGATCATTCGTTCACATCATGATCATTCGTCTACCGCGGCCATAAGCAAGACTTACAAGCATTATTTAAATATACAAACCTTGAAATGATGTTTCCTTTTTTGATTCCTCTTCTTTCATTATCTTTAAATAGTCTTCTGCGAAACAGGTTTCATCTGTTTCATTCATTTCCTTCTTTTTCTTGTTTACTTCTGAACTGAAACACATTTAACTCCTAAGTACTAAAGTATTCTTAGATACATATGTATTTAAAGATCTGAAAACTCATATTTACACAGATATAATAATCTACAAATTAATTTCATAAGAAACTTCGATTATTACTAATTTCTTATTACATTGTGTCAACAATTACTCATCTATTTTAGGGCCGTCACATGTTTTCATAGAAACCGAGTGGTAACAAGACTAAGCGGAACAATGCTATGAAATTTCAAAATTCGATATGTCCAAGAAAAGTGACGGAGAAAGTATTTTTTCTGTGACATAAAAGGTAAAATAACATTCCCCAATTACTTAACATTTTCCTACTAAAAAAGTAACCTTTTCTACGTACAAGAAAACCACCTACGCGATGGTTAGACGATGTTGAAAAGGTCCTCAAACAAATGGGAATCAACCGATGAAAGGCCGTCGTGACTGATAGGATCAACTGAAGGAGGATCAGCGAGTCAGCCTTGGCCAGCAAAAGGCTCTGTTGAGCTCTTATGAAGAAGAATTACATAACATAAACGTCTCCATAAAAATAGAATAAGATCTTTGATTCAAAAAACTCTGAACAATACTCTTGCTACCGAAAATAAATTAAGGTTTCCGACTACGTTCGGAACCGTGATTTTTGCAAAAGCGTACAAACGAATATTTGTTTTTATATTTAATGTCTCTTAGATTAGAATACACTTATAAAATTGTTTTAAGAATATTATTACAATAAAAAAAATACTTAAATGCAATATTTTGACAAAAAATGAACTTAGAATTACCTTTTTTCAAAACATTCTCCATTTATGAAAAATGCTTCTACGTTAATATTTTGCTCTTATATATATAGCTAAGACTTCTCCAGAGGGCCTGAACTACTACTAATGAAAAATTCACATTATTCTCATAATTACTACCAAGTGAAATAATTATTAGTGTTTTTCTGTTGAAATTTCTCCACTATGATGTATTATAGATTATGGATAAATTTACTTCTAAATTATATATTTTAAAAAACCTAGTTCAGGTTTTGAACAGAGGTTTGAGCTATATATATAGGCAAAATATTATTATTACAGAAGAATTTTCCACAACAGAAGAACATTTGGAAAATAAATAATTCAATGTTCCTTTTTTGTCAAAATATTACATTTAAATTCTTTTTAATTGTTATAATATTCATCAAACAATTTCATAAGTGTATTCTAAGTGATCCTAAATATTAAAAGCAACATTCGTTTGTTTGCATTTGAAAAATCACTGTTCCGAACGTAGACGGATACCTTAAGAAGAGAAAAAAAATATTACCATTACATATAGTGCAGCCCGAGTGACTTTTATTGGTTAAGAAATGCTCTGTAACTATTTGTCACTCCTGATATTTCGTAATGTAGAACATAAGAACTACATGATTAAATTAGAAAGGTGTATCACACTTTATTCTGCTCCATATACAATAGTAAATTGAGAACATTATTAAAGCATTTATCACCTAAAATTTTTTATGTTTCTATGTACACATAAGTTAATTTGTAGCTATGTTGAGTCGATCAAACACATAGTTGATGATGTTCATTAGATATTCATATGTGATTGCTTAAATTGCTGATACAGTTTTCGCCCAGTTCTCTTTCTCCTGTTTTTACTTTCCATGTCTTGTGCTTATACGCAATTTAACTATGTGTTCGAATAAATGATTTTCTAGTTTTAAATGAATGCTGTTCCTATCCTTGTGATCTAATACTCAGGGTGTCTCAGAAGTAGTGCCCAAACTCTGCAAAGCCAGAGTTCTCGTTGGGAGTACATAAAAAATGCCCAAAGAATTGTATTTGTATGATCCACAGTTTACGAGAAAAATACGGTAAATGATCATGAATGAATGATGATTCATGACGGGGCTCCGGTGCATTTCTGTTCCAGTGTACGTGATTGGATGGATATGGCACACTCCAGCCGCTAGATCGGACATGTGGGTTTGGTTCTATGGCCACTACGATTACCTCATTTCACACTGTTGGATTTTTTTCCTGCGAAGCAATCTTAAGGAATTAGTGTACCGTGACGTAATGACTGCACAAATGGATTTAGATGCTCGTCTGCATGCTGCTTGTACTTCAATGAACACCTCGCTGCTGAGACGAGCACTCATCCATTCCACGGCGTGCTCAAGCCTGCCTCGATATGCACGGCGGACATTTTTTTTGAGCACATCTGCCTTTTTAAATATTTGCAAATACTACTGTTGTTGAGTCCAGTACGGTGTTTTTTTCCTTGCGCCGGCTGCGACGCCATACTTTGTTTTTCTCGTAAGCTATGGATCGTACAGGTACAGTTCTTCGGGCATTTCTTATGTACTCTTAACGAAGAATCTGGTAGTGCAGAGTTTGGGCACTATATTTGAAACACTTTGTTTAAGGAATCCATACACACACAAAAGTATTTCATATTATTTTCCCATTATTTGAATACAGCTTAAAATGTAGCATTGATTGATTATTAACCTAACATTTCGAAGCTACACGCGTGCTATTAGCGACAGACATCGTAGTTTTAACCACTTCTGACACCCTAGCTAGCCCCCAATTCTCTAAACGTCCACACTACGTTAAAGTGGAGACCTGTAGTCTTACAGATTTATTATACATCAGTCCATCTACATCAGGGGTGGGCAGACTTTTCTAGGGCTACTTCTAATTTTTTCAAGGTGTTGCAGGTCACCCAGTGGTTTAGGACCTCTTCCGACTATCCGACTTTTTACCTCTGTATTTTTTAAAATACCGTTTGTATACTCGAATCTATAAGCCACACTTTTTCTCCAATGTCAATGCTACTAAAATTCGGGTGCAGCTTAGAATCGAAGTGAAAATTTTTTGGATGGGGTATGTAGAGCAATTACAGCTTCATGCATGTATTTAAAAGTTTGTAATACTGATAAAATAACTAATTATTCACTTTTTATTAGTTTTTTCCTTTTAAATTTATTTTAATTTCGTTAAATTGGATATCGATGAACCCTTTTGCACTAGTTTTCATTTTGCACAAAATCGTGTTCAGAATTTGGGGCGCGGCTTAGAATCGATGGCGGCTTAGATTCGAATAAATACAGTATTTCTAGACTTTCATATGATGGAATGATTATTAGGTCTTGGTGAAGGGGCGGTCACCTCAAAATGTCTTGGCGGTCCACCGGTCGATCGCGATCGACTTAATGCCCACCCCGGATCTACATAATGGGTCCTTAATGAAACTAGGACTCGAGATCGGGATTCAATAGTGAGTAAGTGCTTATTATGTCTCACTACAAAGCAACACGAGGGCTTTTGGCGACGGACCTCATAATTCTGAATCATGATCAAGCGAGAATGGCACCTGAACTGGCAACCTCCTCTCTTAACTCCCACTTGACGCTAACGGGAAGACTTTGATCCTCGACTAATTTAACGTGCATCATCCCCTCTACAAGGCGGTTTTTCAGTGCCACTAGGGTTAGAACACATAACACGCCAGCCACGAGTCATAACACAAAACCTCTAGGCTACCACGGTTGCATGACTCAACAGAAACGACACGACTTCAGGACCCTGTCCACTTGGCTATCGAAAACAAGTAACACATGAAAGTAATTATGATTTACGAGATAATAATACTTTTGATACTTACCGTAAAAGATTATTAAAAGAAACCATATCTTTCAGCCCCTGACTTAATCCAGTGATCTTGAAAAATAAAAGTAAGCCAGGTATCCCAAACAAACCTGCTTGATCAAAAAATCCAGGAAAACTGTGAAGAGCTTGAATTATAACAGCCATTTTAGTACCTTCATGTGGTAAACGATATCCATAGACAAGACTGAATACGTTATTAGCAATACTTGCAATCAGTGAATCTTTCGGGTTAAAAGGCTTTTCTTTCTGTTTTCCTAAGAGTTGCACAAATTCATCCACTTCCTCCTATATTTAATTTTAAGTATAAATCAAGTTGTGTATTTCTGTTGTTGTGATATGAGTATGTAATAAATTCAAGGTTATTATTAAACGTAATTTAAATTATCATAAAGTGCACATAAAGTTATTACAACATTGCACATTTTACGTAAATAAACTGAAAAGTAAAAATCGGTAATTTTTTTATCAAATCTAAACAAAATCTTTGGTTAAACTGTATTTATTAATAACTTTCTTGTTTTTAAGATTTGACTAAATTCTATGAAATTAACTAAATGTAATTGAAAAAAAATTTAATTATCTTTTGGCTTAATTACAGTGACCATATTTATTCTGAATAGTATGTAGAGCACCAAGGATTTCAGGTATTTCGAATTTTCTCAAACATTTTGTATTATCTAGGTAAGAAAAAAAGTAAATTAAGTATGCGAGATATATAATATACGTTGGCATATAAAATGTATGATATGACCATGAAATATTTTGTCAAATTTTATCCGAGTTTTTCATCTCTGATTATATTAATTAAGAATAGTGGATGAGTGGTAGTGTATTACGCGCATTCACGCCACAGGTCCGAGGTTCAAATCCTGGGCTGGGCAAGGTCAACCCAGCCTTTTATCTCTTCAGTGGATTGATAAATGAGTACCAAGCTTGCTTTGAAACTGAACACTGGAGGTTTCGCGTCAGACTGACCACTTGACTGAAAACCCCAGTGCCTAAGGTCACGTGAACTGAGATTGGCACAGTAGTCCTTGACCCTCATGGGCTGTTGTGATACTGAGTTCAGTTCAATTCAGTTTACATTAAAGCAAAACAATTACAAAACTCTAATGAAGTATATAACGGATAGTCAGTATTATATAGGGAACTTTCGACATCAAACGAAACTACCTATGAACTTCAAAAGGTGAACTGGGTGGATCTTTATTTCATACATTTTTTTGTACAGAATATTATTGAATATTTGTTTACATTTTGCTTCTAAATGCATTTTACTGTTCAAAATGTTCTGAAAATCCAAAGCGTTCAAAAATTGACAATAAGTTAATCAAATTCCTATTGTTTTAATGAGTAAGAGGGAAAATAGTGTTTCGAAACTGAAACAGGAATCTCTGTGACCATTTCCAAGACATCACTGTATTGAGATAACATGCTGTGATGTTACAGAAACACGGAGAGTAAAATAAAATAATTTATCAAGTCTGAAATAAGAGATACACATGTCAACAATTACTTTCCAGCGAGAGAAAATGTACGCATTATTTATTAACGAGTTTATTCACATTTTTTCTTTTTTATTTTTTATTAGTGACGATTTTTAATCAATCACATTTTTTTTTGTTTTTGTTTTTTTTTTTGTTTACACATTGATTTTAGTAGTTTTCTATTGAAAAAGGATTATTTTTTTTAAAAAATATTTTCTAAAACCATTTTACAGGGTCAAAAATTGTCATTAGTTGTTTGAATTTGGTCATGGAATTGAAGAGGTTAAAAAAATGATTTAAATATTTCTCCAACATCTTTAATACGTTCATTTTTATAGAGAACATGCAAATTAAAAACACATTTTAAGTTAGTTATTTGCTATTTCTAATACATGAGGTATGTTCAAATGAAAGTGATTCAAAGCGTCGCATGCGAACAGTTTTCAATGTATTTTCGTGAAATAAACACGATGCTGAAGATGTATGTACCACATATTCGCTCGTGTGCAAGCGATTTGTGAGAACTGCATTCTTGAGGACGTGGCATTCATTTAAAAATGGATAGTGTGGGTGCAACTGCGTCCAAAACGGATCAGCAAGCTGTAATAAAGTTTAAAACACTGAAAGGGTGTAAGTCGGTGGATATTCATCGCAGAATGCTGGCTGAGTACGGTAACACGTGTGTGTCGAAGGCCACAGTGAGGAGGTGGGCGAGAATGCTTAGCGACGGTTGACATTAGAAAAGGGATTTGCCGTGACCCTGTTAGACACAAAGAGTTGTGTCAGAGAAGCTGATTACGGACATTGACACGGCAATCAAGGGAAATCGACGTGGAAACATTAGTGACGCCGCAAATAAGTTCAACGTTTCTATCGGTACTGTTAAAAATATTGTTACGTAGATCCGGATTCGTGGATTTTATGCAAAACAATCACAAAGATAATAAACAGTTCTTTAAGAGCGATGCGAATTTATTATCAAAAATCCAATCCTTTAAATACAAAATTCAGCAGCAATATTCACAGAGTAAATCACCGAAGGTCTTTACACCTTCAACAGCCAGTGTTTAAAAATACACGTAAGTAAAGATTATTCACAAGCAATTCACAAGCACAACCGAGCTAATCGCTAGTCAAAACAATTCTCACTACTCGCTGGCTTAATCCAGACTCCCCACCGTACCGGCGAGCATCTTTTTATAGGCGCGACAGAAACTTCCAGAAATATAACAGCTCGTGTCATTGAATGTGACACTAGTGGAGAGATCTACTTTCTAGAAGATTACAGAGGGTTCCGAACTCGCCAACATGGTCTCCAATGACGCCAAAATGGTCGCCAAAGTCGCCAAAAATGATGCCAACTTGGCTCTACCGCCAATTCGCCAAGTTCTCATTGAATCGCCATTATAACGTAAGGGGTGGCATTGCTTGTGAATAGCACAATTTTATATAAATATAACGTAGAGTAATATAAATGCATTAAACACTCAAATACAAATTATTTACACTATTTATACAAAATTCGTAACAGTATTGTCACCAACATTCTGAAGTATAGAAAAGTTTGTTGCCAATCAGTGCCGGCTTAAGCTTATTTCAGGCCCTAGGTGCAGAACATCTACATGCCCCCTTGGCACTGTAGGATCGAAATTATAATCAGAAAATCTGGTTAAGTCCAGCTTATCCGGGCCTTCCTGGACGCCCGCCCCAAGCGGCCAATGGATAAACCGACTCTGTTGCCAATGGGTACCCCAAATGCTGTCTGAGCACCACAAAAAAACAGCGAATGGGCCTGAGTTTACAGCATTTGTTGCGCTACAGGGATAATGGAGATGACTTTCTGCAGCGCATTGTGGCAGGTCACTACAATTGTTGTAGTCTACAATCGGAAGTAAAGACCGTCAGCATGCAATGAAAGCATCCCGACTCAGCTAGGCCCAAAAAATTCAAAGCCCAGTAAGCCGGGAAGGCGATATTGACGGTGTTTTTCGACATGAAAGGACCCTACTACTGGAGTTCTGAACTGGTATCATAACCAATCGACATCGTTCTTTTTGGACGGAATTCGTAACCTTCTAAAGCAATTGGACGCCAGCCGAACGTCTCAGGGGTGATTTCTTTTAATTAACTTTGTATGCATTTCCCTCATTAAATATTGTGGTTTCTATCTATGTATTTGTCTCATTTATGTTCCTATGCATCTCATGGATACACACCTCGAATCACTTTCATTTGTGAACATCCCTTATATTTAAACACCATCTGAAAAGTAGTCTTTAAAAGAAATGCATTCTTCACCTGAACAAAACCTTGCCACCTTGATTTTCCTAAGCCCACATTTCCCATGGTCTTAATAGTGTACCTTCTTTGTGCAACCCATTCATGACCATTGACAGAAGTTAAACCTGTTGATAAATTTCAGTCATTTTTTACTATAAAAGAAATCAAAATTTCTCAAGACCAATCAAAATGGAAAAACAGTACTATGTAACATTGTTAAAAGTAATTAGAAAAATTAGCACTTGCTAAAATTTATAAACTTTGTTCTTATGAGTCTCAACCAGTGGCGCACACAAGGGGGAGGGATTCGGACCCCTTCCCAAAGCCCTTGATTTTTTTCCGATTGATTAAAATTCTAAGTATGTAGTACGTAAAATTTAATCAAGTATTTGTTATTAATGATTAATTTTATTAATTAATGCTAATTATGTATTCAATAACTAGTTTTTTACTGTTTTTAGTTCCCGAAAATCGACAAAATCAAAAGGAGCATGATACAAGAAGGGTGCACTTTCGACCCTGGACACCCCGTTGAAAAATTCTTGTGTGCGCTACTGGTTTCAACTAAATGGTATTTTGAGGTAAAATTAATACAAGTATTCCAAGTGGCTTTGAAATCCATTTTTTTAAATTTAAAAATAGATTAATTTGATTTAAAATTTCAAAGTTAAAAATAAAAAAACTTATTGTTTGTATGTGATATATTTAATTGAATTAAACTTGAAAAAAATCGAGGAAGAATATTTCTACACCATAAGAAATAATTTAAAATCTATATTCTGAGAATTTTTCGAGCATTAACTTTTAACTTTCAAACATTAAACTTTTTATTAACGCGATATTTACGTTTATATCCCTATTTTATTAATCTTGTTTGATCATTATTTATAGTTTATAAAAAAAAAAGTTTTTCAGCTATACTTACATATTCCAAACTTGATTTTTTTTCCACTAAATTTTTTTTAAAAAAAAGTATAAAATTATTTTAAGGGCAAAGAATTCAGATAGGTTTTGAATGCAATTTTCACGATACTAAAAATTATTTGGAAATGCAATAGTTAGAGAACAAATGCATGTTCTTAAAAGGCATCACTATATATAGAAAAATATGTCGTAGAACTTATAAATGTCATTACAAAATTAGCTTGTCTTACATATGTTAAGAATTCGTGAATGAAAAAGGAATATAAATTTCTGTTTCATAACGACTAAAATATTACCACATTTTATTTAAACGACTTATAATTTGACCTTTTTCTTTGTTTACTGAAACTTCGTTCCAATATCTGTTGATTTTGCTTGAAATATTTTAGTACGCAATCAAAATGCTTTTCAATTGCTGTACTAGATGATCTTTTCTCAAATTACCTGAAGTCACGGATTTTGTAAAAAATAAATTTTATAATAAATAAATATTTTATTTCGTAAAAACTATTATTTTCGTTATATTTCACTTTTTCTTTACTTTTACAAGAAATAAAGATCGGAAAAAAAATTTAAAGCTGTAGGCTAGATGGCTTATATATTTAAAACATGTCTCTTAATTCCTAAAACTGTTCTTCACAAAGCATTAAAGAGAACTCTTTTGTTCTTTTGTTTCTGGTAAAAAATAAAGCTCAAATGTATATTCAAGACCCTTCTTGATCAATTCATGCTCCTTAAGGGGTTAAGTCTCACAGACTTAAAATGATTACATTTAGATTTTACACTAGTGTATAACCTAAAAATATTGAATTATATATATTCTTATTTTTACCCAGAAGTTAAATTAAGTTCTTTAAATTTCTGTTTCCGATATTAGTATTAAAAGTAACTATATTTATACAATTTTAGTAGATAACATGAACTGGGGGAATTAATTTACATTTATAAATGTCTGAATTTCTCACCAAAATGTAAAGATTTTACCGACATTATACTTAAAAGAGGTTGTGTAATCTTAAATCGAAATTAAAAGCAAAATGTTTGCAGTTAATGTGATAATGCTGACAGGGAAATTTATTTTTTATACAGAAAAGAAATGCCTTGTGTTATAAACAAGAAGTTCATGGAAAATTTCAATTAAAGTTAACCTTTCCGTTTAATTTTTAAAAAGATATTGAAGGATTATACTTTTTCCATTATTAAAGCTTCTCTCCATTCAAAAGATCGTTATCGATGTGTTTTTTTCATACATCTTGAAATACGAGATGCTTGAATTCTTATAATACCGGGTGTCCGAAAAAAAGTATGGAGACACTTTCAAATTTTAACTACAAATAAACAAATAAAGCTATTCATTTACGAATTTTATCTTGCATAAATAAAATGCCAAATTTTTCTATCTATTTATTTACCCAACCAACGCCCGTGCTTGGCTTCTTGACCATTCGACGCCAAGCCTCCCAGTACCGATTGACGATGTCGTTAGTCGGGTATTCATGGAGTCCAGTGCATTGGAGCAGCTAATAGTCATCCATTTTGGCATGGCCGCAGAGTGGGCAGGCCAAGCCAGTGGAGATATACTCCCAAAAAGTCATGTCCGGTGGTTAGGCGAAATCGGGAAACATTCTCGGCTCTCACGAGATGCCTCTGGACTGGACTCACAGTGGTCAGAGTTTCCCATGGTTTTCCAAGGCTCTTGGTCTTTTGGGTCACGATAGTATATTTGTCAATGCATGTGGAAATAATGCTCTTTGCTCTTCTAAGAGTCAAGGGGACTTCCGGTTGGGATGATTCGGCTTCCTGCTTGGCTTTTTGATCGTTTCTCTCATTACCAGGGATCCCAACATGACTTGGGAGCTACTGTAAGACTACAGTCCATCCATATGAGATTAGCTCCGGAATTTTAGTTCGGCAATGAATTATGTTAAGGTAGTCAGTTGGTGTATTACTGCTCAAAGCTAAAGTTGCAACTTGGGGAGTCTATGACGAAGACAACTTTTGCAGGAGCCAGGCCAACAAATAGTTATTGCAAAGTTTTCTTACAACGTTTTATTGCACGATTTCAATGGGGGCACAATTAATTTTGCACAACACATCGATTCTATTTGAGTAATGTCATCTCAGCTTCTGCTAGGGTGGCCAGATTTTGTTTTTGTGACAATACACTACCTTTCATCATAAATCTTTCATGCCACTCATAAACAGTGGATCTTGAAGGTGGGCTTCACTTATAGGTAGTCTGAAATTTATGCTCTGTAAATTTAAATTCTATAAACTGTACTACAACCTGCGCTTATTCTTGTAGTGAAGCCGTTTTGTAACGAAAATGTTACAAAACGAGGAAATTGCACCTTTTAGCTTGCATTTTATTAAACGGAGACTTTAATCCTTTCTTAATGGAACATAAAAAATCGCAAGTGAAAATCTTCATTTATTTTTAATTCATTTTTGAAAGTGCAACCATACTCTTTTCGGACATCCTACATATTCATCAAATGTCAAACAACCATCAAAGATTCATCGCATGGTATCTATAATTTTTATAACATCATTTCTGATTGTAGAACTTTAGGATAATATATAAGAATATATTCCACTCTTAAAATAGGAATTCCAATTTATTTAATTTTAATTCCTCTCTGGATTTTTATATTTTTACCTTAACAAATTTAAATATCTATTAATAATTTGTTTATTTATTTTTAGATTAAAAAATATTTGTAAAAGGGACTATAACAGAAAGAGAAAAAATTTTAACACACATGGAATAATAGATACTTTTATAATAATATTTTTCGTTTTAGGTAAACGACCCAAAATACAAACCTAATTCGTCTGGCATACAATAAGCAAAATTTGGAGGTCTACTTAAAGTTTCTGATTTACTGAAAGCTTCCTTAATAATATCGTAATCAGTTATTACGATAGCTTTAGCCATGCCCAGACGCAAGCTGAAAAAAATACACATACACAAAAATGAAATTAAAATTTTATTTTCTATTTAAATATCAAATAATGTTAGAAATAAAATGCTATTTGGTTGATATGACACGTTTAACAATTATTCAAAATGAAGAATGTATTTTATAAAATACACATATTTTGTTGAAGTGAACTAATAAATGATTCATAAGTACCAAAATACTGCAGGTTATCAAAACTGTAATGTTGCAAGAACTCATTCAAGATATCAGAAGCTCTTAGGATGTATGCCTTAGGATAGGATAGGCCAGAAAAAGATTTTTTTTTCTTTGTCGATCATTATACTCGAAAAGTTGTTTTACCTCTCATTAAGTAAAAAACAAAAACAAAAAAATATTTCAAATAAAATATCTTCCATTTGCGCATAGCACTTAATTTCGAAAATGGAGAAATTTCGCTATTTTTAGTTAACTTGTTGTGTGTGTGTTATCATTTAACTTATTCAGTGATTTTTTGGAGCCTTTGATAGGGCAGCAGTTGTGATCACTTTACCACACATTCAACGTAATTATGTAATAGATGTCTCAAATACAGATTTCCAAACTTTCCCCATCACACTGAAACGGTGGAATGCTATGTCAAACTTAAGACAGAAGCATTTCGAAAATTGTGAGGTGCTGATTTAAGAGATGGTGTCACCAGAATGACTTTTTATCAGGATCAATACCAGAATTTTTTAAAAAATTCTGACTCTAAAACACGTCATTTATAAGTAAAATTTTTCAATAATTTTATAAACTATTCTTGATGATATATAGTGTTAAAATTTTGCAAACGTAACGCATGTTTAAAGTTTTGTTTATTAATGATAAAAATATAAAACTGAATAAGATTATAAAATATTGCTAATTTTACAAAAAAAAAAAAGGTTTTCTTGTTTTGTTTTTTGCATGAAAAATAAATATTTTAAATGTACAGGAGTTAATTTTTCCCTTTTACATCACATCCTGAGCTTTACATTTGGAACAATAACGTTACGACATTGTGGTAAGTAAAATACTTATAAAATGTTGAGGGAAAAAGCATAGAGTTAATTCATTTTTCAAAAGTTTGATTGCGATGAGTAAACAGAAATTATTTGATTTGATAAAAAATTTTTACCATTTTATCTAGATAGGGATCTGGTAACTTATCTAAGATATTGTAATCGAAAAAGAAAAAGAAAAAAAATTTTATTTCCCACCCTAGAACACGCATTCAGTGGCGCACACAAGGGAGGTGTCCTAGGGGTCCGGATCCCCCCCCCAACCCTTGATTTTTTTCCAAATTGATTATAATTTTTATATAATACGTACAATTTAATTAAATACTTGTTTTAATGATTAATTTTATTAATTAATACTAATTATTTATTCAATAATTAATTTTTTACTGTTTTTTGTTCCCCAAAATCGACAAAATCAAAAGGAGCATGGTACAAGAATGGTGGACTTTCGACCCTGGATCCCCCCTTAGAAAAGTTCTATGTGTGCTACTGCATGTATTAATATTGTAATGTACTATTACAATACAAAGAATAAGCAAGTAATGTACAGTTGTCAAAACTTTCTATAAAAAGTGTAATAAAGAGCATAACTTATTTGTTTTATATTAGAAAGGATTTAAAGTACTGTTTTCATCGATGGTTGAATTATAGTACATGTTAAGAATTCTGTTATTAAATATTTATTTTTATTTTTTGCAACATTGACTCACACATTGTAAAACATTGTCACACTCTAACATAGATTTATTTATTAGAAATAATCAAATACTCTGTGATTTTATGTAACTCTTCGTTTGCTTATCACTAAGTTGTTTTTGTCTACTACGATCGATAAATTATGAAATATGGTTTCTAAACAGATTTTGCATTGAGTAAAGCTTTTTGTCTAATTTAATGAAAACGAATTTTCAGAGTAAGGGCATTTTATTTTTACTCCAAAGAGAAAAAAAAAATGAAAGCAAATAGAAAATGTATATCAATATTGGTAACAATGATATTGTTGCTTACCTTTTTATAGTATTAATATTGTTATAACCTTACAGTTCACTGCACCCATGGACCTCAAAAGGTTGTCTTCGCGTAATGTTTAAGAATAGGACGTGATTTTGGAATATTTTTTTGAGATGTAAAAATACTCCAAAGCTAATATTAAATTTTGGCTTCACTATCCTATACAGAGCAACATATTTTATCGTATTACTTATTTTTATTTGAGTTGATTCATTTTTTCTGGTCTAAAATGAGTTTCACATTTTTTTCTCTTTTACCGTTATGCTAAACGAGCTTTTCCTTTACACGTTAAAAGGAACAATTAATTATTTATGGAATACAGTGAAATTTCAAATACGTTATGTTATAAACAGATGTATAAATTACAACGTTGCAAATTTTCATAAAAACTGAGACATTTTCTGTCCGAAAATGTGACGTTTACTTCAGAATCTCGTACATTAGGCGAAGACAGCTTGACGCAAACTGTATCTGCATAAAAACATTCGAATGAAAGTAAATGAAATGGAAAACGTATATATATAAGCAATGTGTGTGTGTTTCCCTTATTAGTTCTCATTGATAACTTTCTTTTAAGATTCTCGTTTGATTATACAGAACGCAGCTAAACAACACATTTTTAATATCTAGTTATGGTAAGTTACTACATTTAGGGGTAAAGAACTGACGGTACTATTTTCCTTTAAATTAAGGTAACAAGCTTCGACGCACATTATAAGTCCTTTTATTTATTGAAGGGAAAAAATAAGTTGCTTAAAGAAATAAGATATTTTTCAAAAATAAATTATTGGATTTCTTTTTATAGTAAAATGTTTCTTATATATTAAATTTTTATATATCATTGATTTTAAAAATTCAAGTTCTTACAAATCTCTATCCAGAATTAGGTCAAGAAAAAATAGAAATTCATGAACTCACAAATTCATTAGAACTGAGACATACATAAAAAAAATTGGCTCTTTAATGTTTTTTTTTTATTTTCTCAATATTCAATAGTTTTTCTGAACAATTTTGGCATTTAAAAAGTTCTGAAGTTTCTTTTCAATTTACTTTTCAAAAGCTACGGATTATTTTTTCACTTTTTTTACACACACAAAATATATTTAAAGATTTGGAAATGTATTTAAATCACTTTTTTTTCTTTACTGAAACTAAACAAAATTCATAAAAACAAGTTTACCTGAAAACAGGGCCATATTTTTCAGTAAGCTTTTTGAACGTTATATGAGGTTGCTGTCCAAGAAATGGCAAATATCCTACAAACGGCAAATTAAATGGTCCAGGAGGCAGATTTTTCTTTTTAGACTGCATTATGTTGAGTATTACAACAAGCACAATGGCACCTAGAAATCCGTAATATGTAAAGTATTTTATATCTTCCATGTTCTTTCCTTTGAATAATTTCACTTACATACCCTAACGAATTTTTTCTGAAAAAAAAAAAAAAAAACAAAGTTGCCAGTAATGCTTTTCTTTAATGAGAAAATAATTCACACACAATAATCGGTATCCTTCCAAGCCCTTTGTATTCGTTTATTTATGACAATTATCTTTTATTATCACGCCGAAATATCCTGGCTGATAATATCCGAACGATAAATTTATTGCCACTATTTGAAGGAAAATGTTTTAGCGATGGGGTTAGGAAACAAGATAAAAATTGGTGTTATGTTTATTATAATTTTGCTATAGTTATGTAATTAAAAAAAATTTTTCTAAAATATTACCTCTAATTTTGATTTTTTTTTTTTTCTAAAAAAAAAGAGCCATTGGTTAAACTAATTTTTCTTCTAAATGTTGATATTTCTTAGAAAAAGTAATTTTTGTTTGTTCCAAACTTAATCATATTTTCAGAGTTAAAGCATCCGACTGGATTCGGAGACAATTTTCTAAAATATAACAAATAATTATTTAATTGTTATTTTTTAATTAAGTATGTTGTAAAACTATGAAAATACAGCAAGAAAAAGTTTTTGAAAGCTTATTTTTCAAAATATTCAGAAATTTGTACCAAAATATTGCAAAAAATTGCTCTTTTGCTAACAACTCTAGAAAAATATATATCACAAAATAAATAAAATTTTTGCAAGGATACAATTCTTCAACGATTAACTATGCTTTCTATTAAAAAAACTCAAGTTTTACAATAAAATTATGAAATACAGGTGTTCGACAAATAAAACACAGAATATTTCTGAAAAAAGTTTTTTTTTTTTCATATAAAATTACATTAAAAAAATAACTTAATTCTAAAATCATCCTTAACTTTTAGCAGAAAGCATTCATTATAATACAAAGAACAAACTCAAAAAATTTCAAAAGAATATTTCGTTTACTTTAAGAAATATTACTCTTAGCGTTAACCATTTTATGTTCAAAAATAACATTCTTCAGAAAATGCAAAATAAAGTTTATATTTGCAATAAATTTTTTTAAAGATTTAGGAAAGTATTAAAACTCTTCAGATTTGTATGCTGTGCCTTCCTGAACCTCATATTTCAAACTTTTACATTTTTTAAGGGTCTTTCTTTTTTTACGAGACAGTTTCTTATCTGGTTTAGAATGCCTCGTAGAACCAACAATTCTCGTTTTGTCAAGGTACCAAAAATATCCTTTCATTTCAGAACATAATTTCATTCCTAATTTTTGAAGTAGAGGTAATAGACCAGCAAATCCAGAATTAAAAAGTATTATTGCGATATAATTCCTTAAACGGAGTGTTTGTAGCTCAACAGAATTGTCTTTCGGAATTATACTCCACACGGCATTGTTAAGACTTTCATTGCAGTTCTGAGCTTTCCCGTGAAGACATTTTCTTAGAAGATTTTGATCGCAAAGTTCCTTATAAGTCTTTTTAATAGAATTAATAGTTAAATTTGGAAGATCCGTTGATTTTTCTTTCAACGTCTTTCCCAACAAATTCTGCTCTCAGGAAAACTCTTCTTTTTTGGCCTCATTGATCTTGTTTTTTGCATGTCAACTTTAATTTAATTAAAAATAACTATAATTCTATATAAAAGTACTAATAAAAAAGTTATAAAGAGATCTAATTGTGAACACAAATGATAAAAAAACAGCAATTCGTTTAAATCAAAGCAAACATTGCAATCAGTTAACCATTGCCTATTTTCAAGCAAAATATATCTATTAAAAAATTTATAAAGTGAAATAAAGTTTACTAAACATAAAAAGAATTCGTTAAAATATTTTAAATGAATAAAAGACTCATTTTGCCGGTGAAAATCAACGGAAAACTCACACTTCCGGTTTCGATTTGGGCTTACTACCTCAAATAAAAATAGCTATAACTTTTTTTCTAATTGACTCAGAATTAAAAGTACGACATTTTTAGAAAGCTTATTAAACAGGCTACAAAAATGGGCTATAAAATAAATTTCGATTTTTGTTTATGAAAATGATGATATTAAACCAGTTGGATTACCTTAATAAAAGAACAGATGAATTACTTTTCTTTAAGAAAACAACAACAGTAATTGACCCCAGGTACATCGTAACATGTTGCGTGATTCAAATTGTGTGTGATCTCAAATTATGAATGATAACAACTAAGTTATGAAAAATCCTTTTATCATATAAGAAAAGAAATACATTTTAAAATTTGAGAAAAATCAAAAAACGTGTTTAATTATGTAACTTATGTAAAATATATTTACAAATAGTATAACATTCAGAGTAATTATTCCGGAGTATATAAGAGAATACTATTTTAAAAAATCAGTAATCGCAAAGTGTCTGATTTTTTACTTGAGAAACGAAAACGATGATTGGAGTAAAAATGCCCAAATTATTATTTTTTTTTTTTTAAACAATAATGAATGAAGTTTTCTTCTCTTTATTTAAAACAAAAAACTATAGAACTAAGGAATGATTTTATTACGAGCTATTTACATATATGAGACTAAGCAAAATGTAAATTTATAGTTGATTTGATCATGTTTTTTAAAAGAGAATATAAAAATTAATGGGTTACAGTGGATAGTTCCATACCTTAACGTGTACTCAGGGAGACCGTAATAATTGGCATAGCCAGGTACCCAAAGACCCTGGTGAAAAAAAAAAAAAAAAAAAAGAGGGAGTGGGATATCTTCTTGATTGGGTTTTATCTAGGAAAAAATTAAAAATACATGAATTTTTTAAATATACAAAGCTACTTTAACATCAAAACATAGGGAAGCAAAGCTACATACTACCTACTTGTATGTGAATGAGTTTTCTTGTATGAGCTTTAGTGATCACCCAGGTTTAATTTGGCACAACGATAGACTCCTTCCGGAATGGCTGTGAAGAATTTAGGAGCTGCCGGAACCGGAAAATGAGAAGTAGCGTAATGAATAATAAAAAATTAAACAATTACGAACAAGATTACAAATAATAACATAGGTATTATGAAATACAAAAATGTTGATAAAGAATAAAAGGCTTATTATATGAAGGTTAGACACCTATTATAATAACAAATTAACAATTTGGTTAAAAATTTTTTTGGCTCATGTTTAGCATACGGTAGGGGCGGCCACTTTTTGATTTTACGATTTTTATTCAGATTTGGCGATTTTTATCTAAATGTCATGGTGAGATATCGAATTAATTCTAAAATAAATAATAAATAATTCCGGAATAAGTACCTTGGAGAACACTTTTAGTCGTCAAAAACAAAGACTGCGCCAAGTGGCCCTCCCTATACTACACTTGAACCATTTTTTTTTCTAACTTTAGTTTTCGCGTGTGTTTTAATAACTTCGGTTAAATCCAGATTTGATGCGACTTTGTTTTCAATTGCTATTAGCGATAAATATGCAGTCCAGCTTGGGCCCAAGCAGTTTCTTAAAAACTTTATTATTTTTAATTTGCTTAATAATGTTTTTGCTGTTGCAGAAGTGTGACAGGAATTGTATAAAATAATAATGCTGCTATGTAAATACTTCTGTTAGGTTGTATTCTAGTTCTCCATATTTTCTCATTATTAAATAATTGGTGAACAGTCCATGACTGGGTTAATTTAGGGAGAACTAGGTAGTAAATATTAAGAAATTGGAGGAGAAAGTTTGGGCCTATTATAACAGAATACTTATTTTGCAATTCGTCACACTTTAGTAACAAAGTTGTTTAATCTACATTGAGTAAAAATTTTGATCTTAGAAAACTGAATATTTGACAGACTGCACTCATACTAGTCAAAAATGTATTTAATTCAGTTAATATATATTGTTTCTAGTATACCTTATTGAAAAAAGTAATTTTCAGTATTTCTTTGCGGTTTCGAAATCGGTGATCATAAGCTAATACATCAAAACATTTTTTAACTTTCCTTTGCTTTTTTTCTTGAAAATGGGAATCTATAACATGTTTTCTTGCAATTTTACTGGGTTTGCACTTGAATGATTCGAAGTGGTTTCTATAAATTTGCATAATCAATGGCGGTATCTTTAACTGCAATAACTGTCAAATTTCCTTCCTCTGTAAAAGTGCAGATTAGGGAGAGGACACATTAACATTAGTTTGTTGTAGGTACAAGTACATTGCGAAAAAGTGAAACTAAAAACTAGCTTATTATGAATCATATTTTTATTAAGAATTGAATGTAACCAGGAAGGAATTGCTTCCTGTGTAGGTTTCTTAAGATGTAATGTAAGATTGTTTATGGAACTTTTAAGTTTATTTTCAAGTAACAGCTTATAGAAAAATGAAAAAATTGAAAATATAAAATTTTTAATAAGTGAAAATTTGCAACACTATGCATACAATGGAAAGAATCTCTACAAGTTCGAAATCAATTTCAACTGAGTTGCAATGATTATAATTGTGTTGCAACTTTTTATAATTATATCTTAAATGTGGGAGAAATAATTGCAAGATTGGCTTACTTGGTGGTCAGGGTCCAAGGGCCCCCACTTAGTTTGAGGGCCCTGAAGCAGGGCATCGTCTAGTCCATTGGTAGCTACGCCACTGACCGTAATCTTTCTGCCATGTTTCTATCGACAATTTTTCACTTTATTTTTTGTGTCCTTTGCCCCGTCTTTTTTATTCTTATTTTGCCATGTATCTAGTATGCTAAAACTAACACTGGAATGTTTGGCATATTTGAGGTAATAAAAATTCTCAGAAAGAAAGCAATTTCAATAATTTTCCCCCAACGTGTGAGTTAAAAAGAGGAAAAAGTAACTTTAAAAGAGGAAAAATTATAATCCAATACGCCCCAATTTTGATTAGGTAAAAGTCGGTTACCTATTAAAAACTTACATTGATTCTAAAATACAGTCGAGCCTCCATATTACAAACCTCTATATTGCGAATTTTTCTATACAGCGAACTTTTTCCTGGAACCAAGTACACTTCACAATTTTCTTCGTAAAATAACCTTTCAATAGCGAAGTGCATTTTCTATACAACGAACTTTTTCTCTTGTGATTCTACTTTTTCTCCATATTTTTAATGTATTTCTGGACTTTTCAAGTTATTCTCTCTTTTAACACACTTTATGATGGTCATAAATCTCGAACTGGTTTTATTAGATGTCTAACTCGCCGAGAGAAATAGAATTCTGGGCGTTTCACCCAAGAAGTGCAACCTTTACATTGTCCAGTTCACTGTTAACATCTTCGATATCCCCTTTCACCCTCAGTGGAGATGTCTCATGTCCCCGTGTCCTTGAACCAGTCTCCTTTCATTTGTAGTGTTGATCAGTCGTACTGGTAACTTCGTTTCTTGTAGCTCGAAAATGTTAAAACGCGAGTGCTTGAACATCAGAGAAAACGCTTAATTCTTCCGGAAATGGATAAAGGCCTTCATGAAACTTTCTTTGTAATGTTTCCTTTCTTCTTTTCTTTTTCTTTTTTTGATAATTAAGATATAAAATAAATATATACTAATTTACAAAAAATATATAAATAATACATAAATATATAATATAATATAATTAATAAAATATGAATAATTACTTTTTTTAGTATATAGTGTTTAGAAAGAAAATTGAAAGATGAATCTCTGTATAACGAATTTTCCATATAATGAACTTTTTTCGGGATTTAACGACTTCGTTATATATAGATCCGACTCTGTACTTCTACTTTTCTCATCCAAATTTTATATGAAACATTTTTTTTTTTTTATTTCTAAAGGCAGATTATGAACAGAGTTCATCAATCTACCTAGTACTATCACCGAAAACAGGTATATCTTTTTAATGCGGTGCCATATTGGCGGATATCATCGCCGCTGTAATTTTGACACCTAGTTTCCTCTCTAGAGGGAGGCACCTGAGCCCTGGCGATGCGAACCTGTACTAGGATTTAATTTTGCCTAGAGCACCCCCTTCCTTTTAGGGATCTTTTACATGCCGTATAATCAAATGACATGGTCGCTGTCGATTTTCTTCATCATGAAAATCCATTGACCTGGGCAGGGGTCGATCCCGCAATTTTGGATACAGAAGGCCAGCGATAAACCAAACACGCCACCCAGCCGACTCTATTTTATATCAAACATACTCCTTCATATTTTACTTCAAGCTTAGTTGGAATTTTGACTTTCTTATTCATGATTGATTATTTCATGCAATTTTCATATTGCACATGAGATAACTACTTCTAAAATACGTATAAATTTTTATTAGTAAGTTTCATTTTCTTTAAAATCGTCAGTTTTTTAAATTTTTCTCTAAAAAAATAGAATTTTCCAACCTGTAAACTATCTTTTTGTTTGAAGTTCATTTAATCACTGAGGATATATAGTAAAAAGTTGTATTGAAATTCGTTCGATAGTCCCTGAGAAAATCACAATTAAACAGAAAGATGTAAAAAGCCAATGTGTGGTTGAAAAATTTTTGAGTTAATTTATATGTTAACTAGCTGGTATTTCCACTCTTCACTCGGGTGAATTGAAAAATTAAGCAATACAGATTGAAGGATAAAGAAGTTTTTAATGAATTAATTTTACGCGAATTGCAAATTAAACAAAACAAAAAAAAAGTTTTTTGCATATCTCAGCTGAACAAAAAACCCCCCATATTTGTTAAATTTTAAGTCTGTAGATGTAATAGCTGATAAAAAAGACTTTTTTCTTAGTTATTTATAAAGCCCCGTTACTCTCTTGTGCGTCGATTTTTGAAAACACTTTCCTAAGCTTATCTCTACTCAGCAAAAATAACACATTGTTACAAATTTTGTGTAATGAACGCTTAAAATAGTGTAAATAATTTATATCTGGATGTGTAATATTTTAATATTACTTTCTGTTGTATTTATTTTATGTTAGAATTGTAATATTCGCAAGCAATGCCGTTTCTTATATTATAATGGCGATTCAATGAAAACACAGCGAAATGTTGACGATAAAACCTAGTTGGCATCATTTTTGGTGACCCTGTTGGCAACTTGGCGATTGAGTGAACGATGCAGAAGTTGATATGTTGTAGCGCCACATGGTGGGGAGCTGCAACAAAGAGGATAGCACAAAAACCTTCTCCACAAAAAATATATATAAATGCCAATTTTTTCTTAGTGATCGATTGAACGAACGGTGTTGGAGTGAATTGAGGTCATATACACAAACATCCATTTATATATATATAGATAATGCAGGTACAGCAAACAATACTAATTTACCTTTAAAAAGCCCTTTTTTTCACATCCACTCACTGTGAATATTACATAATTGAAATCACACCACAATCCAATTGAACCCATCAGACGTTATTGCACAAATTAGGCATTGTTTTAAAAATCTGACCTTCTTTTATTAAAGAGTAAAAAAAGCTTGTGAGATACTGTCAGCGGCGGGCGAATCTCTCATTTTGTGTCGCGTAGTTACGTATACAAATAACACCTTGAACTTAGAAACTTGTCAATTCCTATTGAATTTATATTGATTTTACTATTACTTTATAATCTAGATTTGATTTGATTTTTATTAACGTTGCATTCAAGCTACACGAGGTCTTTTGGAGGCATGTTCGAGGGAACAGAGCCAAGGCCATCTTGAAAGTAAATAGCATTAAGGCTGTCTTCGCTCAATGTTAAAGAATAGGCCCCGAATTTAGAACATTTTTTTAGTTTTAAGAGAAATGAAACATTTATATTATATTCTGGCTTCATTATTTTATAGGAAGCAGCTTATTTTATCATATTCCTCACTTTTATACGAGTTGTTCCATTTTTTCTTATATAAAATGTGTTAGTCATTTTCTTATCTTATACCATAATGTTAAAAATGAGCTATCCGTTTTTATGTTGAAACAAAAAATCATTTATGGAACATTTTGAAATTTTAAAAACACTACATTATTAACAAATGGGTGAATTATAATGTTGGAAATTTTTATTAAAATTGAGAAGCTTTCTTGCCTGAAAATGTGTTCCGCGTTTAGTTCAGGGTCTCGTACGTTTGGCGAAAACAACTTTAAGGATATGGAAAGTTTTTAATATTATATTTCATCAAATATTTTATATAAGAGAGAAAATTTACATACGGGGTGAGATTCAATTAAGGCAGAAAAATTATCTTGATTTCCTTCCACAGTTTTAAAAATTTAGGTACCAGCTCTCTTTGGACATTCCCTTTTTACTAAGTCAACTATTGCGTTTCTGTCAGAAATTTGACTATTGTTATTTATGGATTAAACTGGGGAAGCTATTGAGATGCTTGAATTTTATTCCTGTTAGAATTTTGATTTGAATTACTGTGAAAATTATTTTCTGTCTGTTGTTGGAGAAAGGGGGAGGGTATGGGGATAGAACGTAACCGAGTAATATGACCACAAGACAAGTGATCACCCTTGTCCGGAGGCTGTTACTGGCTTATTTAGATATCACTACAGTACTACCCCACCAGTCAGTTGGTGTATAGGCAAACGAATGAGATATTTGTTATGGCGAGCGTGTGAGTTATTGCGTCAAGTGGGTCTGACGACTTTTTGGTTGCTGCGTCAAGTGAGTCTGACGACATTTGATTGCCCTTCTTGCGGATAGACGGCGCCCTGATAGATCAGAAGGTTTTGCGTTTTTCTTTTCAGCCAAGGTCACCAATGCGTAGAATAAAACCCTCGACGGTCGGGTTCGTAGCCAAAGTGGTGAGTGACCATGTAAATTGCTAAATTTCTCTTTTCCTTAATTTTTTAAACTTAAATTCCTTCTTGGAATCCCACACAGGCTAGTATTCTAGACCCCTCCTATTTGTACAGTTCCAACGCATCAGTGCAGCCAATCGAGTGCCTACTCTTTCAGTGCCATGGACCAATCACAACAGTCCCACTCAGCTCTCTTCAGGACATTCCCGCCGAAACCGAAGATACGACCCACAAAGATCTAATAGCCACGCCTCCCTGCCACGATCCAACAACCAATCAGGACACTCACTCTCAGCCAGGCCCTTCAACATCAGGCCACATCCACAATTTCGATATGGGATGGAGGAACGCTTCGCGTTCCGTATCCCAGAGACGTCCAGCGTAGTCGTAGCCAAGTAACATGACCACTAGACAAAAGTGATTACCCTTCTCCGGAGGCTGGTACTGACTTATGTAAATACCGCTATAAGGGCATTTTAATAAGTTGCTCACATTTGCGTATGAGATGTCTGTGTGGTCTAGTTGTACTGGAATTAAATTTGTTATTTCTATTGTAATCTTGAAAATCCTAAGGGGGTCTGGGTAACTTAGGACATTTGCTATTAGGGATATACCATATTATGAGACCATACCATTCACAGTCAACGTAACACAGGTTAGGTTGTTTATCTTTTTTATCGCAGTTCCTCGTCAAATGTGTTTTTTCGCATCTGACATCAGGACCTTATTAGCAATGAGCCGCAGTATGATTAAAATTATTGCAGGTGTAGCATAAACTTTGTTGAAGGTTCCTCAATGAATAGGGAATTAACACGTTATAAAAAGGAAAACAATTTTTTTTACTGATTCGGTTCTGCAATTGGATAACTTCGGTGGGGAAAGAGGGCACGCCTATGTATGCATTAGTAATGCAAAAATCATGAGGATGGTTGAACCCAGCGCTGTTTCGTATTCTTTATTAGTATTCTATTCGGTTTTGTGTTCCCTTTTTTTAAAATTCTTCTATTTATTTTAACGGTGAAAATGAGGCTATACTTACTGACAAACAATTCGGATAGTTAAAAAAAATTGTGTGTGCGCGTATGACCACACGATAGAAGTGGAAACTTCTGATTTATTCTGGGCAAGAAAATCCATTATTCGAATGTTCTACGTTTTCCTTTACGACATTTTCGCATGCGGGCGTTAAGTAGTTCTCTTTATGCCCATTCATCGGTGGATCCCACCCCCCACATCCCTTTTCTGTAAATAATACTGCATTCTTATATATTTATACATGAGTATAAGCGATTTATATAAATGTCAATTAGTCTAATTATTTAAAAAAATTTATATGTATAAATTACTTATGTAGATTATATTTATACGATATATATGGTTATATGGTACTTACGTACTACCACAACAATGCCAACGTTCAGGATAACTCGCCAAGTTGGCAACCTTGATTTCTCACATGTCGTACGAGCTGAATTGGCAACCATGTGCTTCCTTTCATATAATGTCACCAATACCGTTGCGAAATAATACATAACTACCAGTAGCGCACACAGGAATTTTTCAAGGGAGGTTCCGGGGTTGAAAGTTCACCATTCTTGTATCATGCTATTTTTGATTTTGTCGATTTTCAGGAACAAAACACAGTAAAAAAACTAATTATTGAATAAATAATTAGTATTAATTAATAAAATTAATCATTAATAACAAATATTTAATTAAATTTTACGTATTATATACTTAGAATTATAACCAATCGGAAAAAAATCAAGGGCTTTGAGGGGGGTCCGGACCCCCCTTGAGTGCGCCACTGATAACTACCGTTTATATAATTTATATACTGCCGTATACTATGTAAGGCTAGGAAAACTTATGCCCCCCGAGAGCCCTGTTTACTTTTCTTAAAATTACCTAAGCAAAGAAAAGGAGATGGTTTGTACTTTTTCACAATTAATCCTTTTATTTTCTCGATCTTCTAAGATTATTCTTAATCCTTTTTCATCCCTAATATAAACCAAAATATTTTCAACTTTCTCACCAACTAACTTCATTAAAGTTTCGGATTTTAATTCTTTTGGCACATTTTTCTGCTTAAATGCTTTTTCTACTGAATCAAAAAATAGGTCTCATGTTTCGCGTTTGTTCTTATCTTCTATCTCCTACATGAGAATAATATTGTTTCCCCAATTATTTTCGCTTGCGCTCCTCTTCTTTCATTTACTCGCCAGAGATGAATGGAAGTGGGCTGCATGACGTGCCTAAAAAGTTTTCAAATCAAAACTAAGTGAGCATCGCCGACATGAGAACGATTGCTGAAAGGAGCCGAATAAAATCGATTCAGCGTAACGCAGCCGAACCAGACGCTTAATTTAGATTCGCTCTTCTGCAAAAAGCACCTAAAGAAGTTATCACCTCAAAAAGATTAGTGAAGAACTAGAGAGAGAGAAAATGATACCAAATATCAAGACTGATAAGAAATTCATAAGTTAGTCTACAATAAAAGTTATTAATCAATTGACTTTTTTTAGTATAGACGTATGATCCAAAATATTCACTTTCACTGTGTTTCATTAGTGGTTAAAAATAAGTTTTGAATATGGCTAGGGCTGCAGCAAAATTGATAGGGTTTCCGATTTCCTTGTTTTTTCCATTCCCGGAAATTGAAAAAAACCGCGAAATGGGAACCCGGAAACTCCCAGGAACGTAATAGTCATTCCCGGAAGTACCTCAAACTTTCAAAAAATTTAAGAGCAAGTTATTTTTAATTGGCATCAATAAAAATTATGCAAAATAAGAATACACATAAATTCCGAAATTTATAATCAATTATACATTCAGCTGAAAATACAAGAAAAATTTATAAAATGTGTTAATTATTAATTTTTAAAGGGTGATTTGAGAGCAAATATAAGTAATCTGTGCTTTTATTACTCAGTCTAGTTCTTAGCTTTGTTATGTGAAAACCCCTGCAGCAGAAAATCCTCTCTCAATTTCAGCTAATGTCTGAGGAATTGTTTTCAGAGCCTTACCCAGTTTCAAGTTTGAGGACCGATTTTCAATTATTTTTTTAATAAATCCGGAATCTATTGTTTTTCTAATGATGCTACTAAGAGATAAACATTAAGAGAGAGAAATATTGGAGAATTTATTTGCGGAGTAACGATCACGTTAATTAAAAATATTAATTCTTGAATTTAAGAGCCTTTATTTGTGCAAGTTATTTCTTGTTTATGAAATTGCTATATTTTGGTTGGATAAAAATAACTAAATATTAATATAGAAAACTCACACAAAAGTTCAGTTAAAAAAATAAAGTAAGAAAAATTTTTCGAGATTTTTTAAAAATTTTCTACTTACCAAATATAGTTTGGGGGTTCATTCCCTTCTTCAAATTGCAGATTCAATTAAATAGTTTGTAATCAAGACAAGTATAGGAAATAATTTTTAAAATAAATTAAATTAATAAAAATTTTAAGTATAAGTACTTACGTTATCAATGTGAATCAGGATATCAGAACTTCGTCAAAATAGCCGTATTGGCAGACTAAGAATTAATGTTTTTTTTTACAAAAGAATACTTTTAGTTAATGAAGCATGTTCGACAGACCAACAAAAACTGATCAGTATTTCATGTATTTACTCTTTCCTACGACAAACTGTAAAAATTCCCCCTAATCCTACATTATTGCACTCTTACTACCCCACTGTTGCTAGCTCAAACGGATGTTTTTCCTCCCAAGGAACTCGGGGTGAATGATCAAAAAATTGTAACAGTGTAGGTCAGCTAAAATTTTTATCAGTCGAAATCCACAGTCAAGTCAAAACTAGCTACCTCAAATTATTTCAGTCTCGGGAACGAAGTATAATTCCCAGGAATACAAAAAGTATGGAAATCTTAGAATTTCTTGGGGTTCCCGGGAAAGAAACCCTGAGCAACCATTTCACAAAATCACTCCATAAAAATAAAATTGTTGATTATTTTAAAATCTCAAATAAACAGTTTTTGTAAACATATTCACACACTTAGAGAAAAAGCTCTGGAAGTAAGTTAATTGGTAACAGAGCTTATTGCACAGAAATGGTTAAAGTCACAGTTAATCAGAATCTCATAAAGTCCGCATGTAAAACTAAAGTGATTGAAACATTGGAAGACTATAGGAAGATAAGGAAAATATTCTACGTTTGAACTTTACTCTTAGTCGACGAATCCATCCATCCTTGTCAACAGGATTGTAGGCCCGGTGGATAAATCTATTCACTCGCACATCCACTTATCCTAGCATTAAAAGAAATTTGTGAAATCCAGTTAGGTGGTTTATTGAATAAAGAGAGACAATCGCTTGGTTCGGACACAAATTCTATATTTCTTTTGAGAGCGAATGAGTGAATATTAACGTCTCATTGTTCAGCTACACGAGGGCTTTTGGCGACGGATCTCGTTAATTTTAAACCATGGTCAATTGACGAGGACGACAGCTGAGCTGGCACCCCTCTCTCCTAACTACCACACCACACCAATGGGTGGACGTTTGAGCTCTCGACAGATTTAACGTGCATCGCTCCCCTACACGGCGGGTCTATAAAGGTACTGGGTTCGAACTCATGACATGCCTGCCATGATCCGATACCTTAATCACTGGGCTACCGCAGCCACTTCTTTTTGGAGTATCCATAGGCAGGACCGATCCTAACAGATGTGCACCACACGAGGGTGGTTAAGGCAAGGGGCTGTCGCAGGCCGCATATAGTCCTATCAATCAAGCAAAATTATTTACGAAAAGACTTTAAAACCAGGGCCGATCCTAGCAGGTGTGCATGGCCCGAGGGCGGCTATAACAAGAGGCGACCGCACATAGTTCTATCGATAAAGCAAAGTTTTTAACTAATTTTTCAAAATAAAACTTATAATAAATATGTTAAACTTATTAAAATAAATATGCTGAATTTTAAAGTTATTGACAAATCACAATAAGTTCTGATTTTTCGATAGTATATCATAGTTAAAAAAAAAAAAGAATCTTAGTACACAGTTAGTTGGTCCATTGGCCATTAAGGTCTCACATCCTTCATTTCAGAGCAAAATTTGTGGCAAAGCCTGCGATACTACAAAAGAAAAAGTTTTCTTGCTTATCAGTGGCACTGTGGATCAATGCTTAACAAAGGCGTCTCAGAAATGGTTTTTGCTAAATTTGCTCTACGAAAATATCTATTATGGTTATAATTACCTATGACATAGGAGTGTTTAAGTTAAATATGCATTTGGGGGAAATTAAGTTTTCAATTTAATAATAGCCTTACAACTTAGAAAAACAAAGTGGAGGAAGTGATTTTTGTGTCTATTCGCATTTCTATTAATTGCATCATTTTATTCTCTCACTGGTAGATGAGTTTATAACACCATTAAAAATATTAGTCAAAATATGAAAAATTCTCTAGAAGGGCAGCACATTAGGTCATTTCAAGGGTACGGCCGACATCCTAGGATCGGTCCTGTCCATAAGAAAACACAATTAATATATATTGTGTGGAAAAAGTTTTTAACATCAAACATTTAAAAACAAGCTTTTTCTTATTGTACAAGAAAAGGATGAAAAAATGTCTCCTTTCTGGGGAGATGAAACAAGCATGAAAATTAGAAATCAGACTCTGAATTCAAGAATTATGTTCCAAAATCATTAGATTTATTCTCATTAATATTTATTTTAAATTGTTGTTGTTGTCGTGTATAATAAAGTGTAGAGGTGCACTTGTCATAATTGAGTGTTGCCAGAACCCTTTTAAATTGTTACACTAAAGAAATGTGTTTTTTTTATACCTTATTATATTTCAAATTATACCAACTGCGTTCTTCTTTGGAAGTAAACAACTAAAATGAATTTATTGCGTTCTTCTTTGTAAGTAAACAATTAAAATGAATTTAATTTTTTGTCCGCATTTATAAAACTACTATGGGGAAATACTGTTACAAAGATGTTCTAGAGAACTTGAACATTGTCATAAGGATCCCAAAAGTGACACAGCCGTATAACATAAGTTGGTCAACTTGGAAAAGTTTCGATTTTTTTTATTCTTCAGGGGAAGAGATTCGTCTAAAACTACCGTATTTTCCTGTATATAATCCGCAAAGCCTTTTTTTCGAGTAAAAAAAAAATTGTATAATCCGCAACAGTTTTTACGGTGAATAATGAGTGTCATATAAGATAAAAAATACACAATAGAGAGAGAGAGAACTGAAAATAGAAGTAAGAAATTGTACAGAAAAAAAAATTATTATGAAACGTCTTTTTAAATATGTATGATAATATTTTTTACGATAATCTTAATATATAAAACAAAAAAATTCTTTGCTACTGCCATCTATGTTTTGAGTTGTTAAACAAAACATTCCACCCGGAAAAAA